>JBBPBX010019131.1:9791-33504 GCA_038048925.1 Garcialebias charrua
TATATATATTTATATATACAGTATATGAAGTAGCGTAATGTGTGTTGAATTAGAGTTAGAAAATTTAGAAAGAGTTGTTCTGTTACTTGTAGATTATTATTGTATGAACTGATTGTTTGAAAAAAGGAGCAGATATAATAAGATTTTTTCTTCTTTCTGCTACCTTTCATTTTTTACATTTTGAACGTTATTGTTTATGGGATTGTTTTGTATTGTGTGTTTTTTAAATGAACAAATTTTATAAAGTAAATAAATAAAGTTTCTGCCTGTGTATTTCTGTGTTTCTCTCCTCTTTAACACTTTAAGTGAAAGGAAGAGTTTCTCCGTTTGTCTGGACTCTGCCAGCAGCCGTCCTGGAACAAACCAGTCACTTTCCTCCAGTTCAGACTCCTTCAGCCTTGAAGAGAGGAAGAATCACCGGAGCACAATGAAAATGTGCTCATTGTCAATCCGGTCACCTCCAGGCACTGCACTGACTCACTCCGTCTGTTCGCCTGTCTCCATGGAAGTGTGGCCGATGTGGGATCTGTCATTTTGTTTCATCACATTTGTTTTTAAACTACAACAATTTCCCTAAATCAAACCTCAAAACGGTGTCAAGGTCCAGTTTGTGTCTGGATGTTTGAATTCAAGAAAAATAATTCTGACATTTTAACCACAACACATTTTGATCAGGTTGCAGCCACAAGAATACTTCATAAAACCTAAATTAAAAAGAATCTAGTTATATCTTGACCTCATGCTGTTACTGTGACCGAGAGCTGATGAGATGTTTGTGGTGATGCACCTGGAAGACTGCAACCCAAACTGCTTCAGACGACACAGAGACACAGTTACAGTATTTAACAAGACCGATCATTCTCAATCAGGTCATCTGGACAGTTTCTTTTTAGTAGAAACGTTTCACCCTCACTCCAGAGGGCTTCATCAGTCAGAGTAGTTCCAGCACGCTGTTCCCCCACCAAGCCGTAAACAACTTAAGTAGATCAACCAGTTTGCTGGAGCCAAGATGGTTTCTGGAGGCCGTCCTGTCCCTCGTCGACTCCTCCCAGGCCGGGAGTCTAGAGGATCTGATTGAGAATTATCGGATTTGATACCTGGATTACTGAGCATGAACTTTCTTATTTAACAAGAGTTTTCAGACAGGGTAGTGTTTGAACTGTTTCATTGTGGGTTCACAGCAGTAGGTTACCCTTAAAGAGAAAAAATGAACAAACACCTGACAAGAACTGACAGAACGTGTAACACCATGATTTTATCATTTAATAAAGGATGCAGCAGGTTTCTGCTCAAATATGAGATGATTATTGTTTTTGAGACTAAATGTCTGATTACGATCACAATATGAAGTTAAGACCCAATAGCCCCTTTCATAAGTCAAATCCGCGCAATTGCCGCACAGACCAGTCTGGCTTTAATCCTCCCCGGGTCATTCGTAAGACCACAGTTGAAGGCGGGCAGGTCCCGCTCACATAAATACCATACCATACCATTTTATTTATAAAGCACTTTAAACAGGAACAAGTCCACACCAAAGTGCTGGACAAACAAACACGCAACAGGCAACACAGACAATGAAGTACAACACGAAAAACATAAAAACATTGCAGATCATAAATAAAACGATCCAATACAAATCAGCTGGCATTGAAAGCGATGGAGTAGTAGTGAGTTTTTAACCGGGATTTGAAAACCGAGAGGGAGGGGGCCTGTTTGATGAGCAGCGGTAACTCGTTCCAGAGTCTTGGGCCTGCTACAGAGAACGCCCTGTCACCCCTGCGCTTAAGGCGAGTTTCTGGAACTATTAAGAGTACCTGATCCTCTGACCTCAAAGCACGTGGAGGGACATATGGGTGTATCAGATCCGAGAGATAGGCGGGGGCGAGACTGTTCAGCGATTTGTAGACATACATGAGAATTTTGAATTGGATTCGAAGATGAACCGGTAGCCAGTGAAGGGAGGCCAAGACTGGTGTAATGTGCTCTCTTTTGCGTGTGCTGGTTAAAAATCGGGCAGCTGCGTTCTGAACCAGTTGTAATCGTGCAATGGTGGCTTGACTGACGCCAAACAGAAGTGAATTGCAGTAATCAAGCCTAGATGTAATGAATGCGTGAATCACTGTCTCCAGGTGCTTTTTGGATAATATGGGCTTCAGCTTAGACAGACGCCTCAGCTGGAAAAAACAGGATTTGACGATCATGTTTACATGACTGTTGAGTTTCATGGAAGGATCCATTATCACTCCCAGATTTTTGACTTTTTGTTTTTCGGACAGGGGTAGAGCAGACAGGTCAATGCAGTGGTTTGAGGTTGTGTCATTGGGAAGGAACAATATGGCTTCAGACTTCTTATCATTGAAGCTTAAGAAATTTAAAGCCATCCAGTCCCTGATGTCAGCCAGGCAGTCGAGCAGAGGTTGAATAGAGCCTGTACCATTTTGTCTTAGGGGGAAGTAGATTTGACAGTCATCAGCGTAGAAGTGGAAAGGTATATTGTGTTTCCGGAAAATAGCACCGAGTGGCAGCAGGTATAAGGAGAACAAGAGAGGACCCAGGATGGACCCCTGCGGAACCCCCCATTTAAGAGCCGCCACTGCAGAAGTAAAATCATTGATGGACACACAAAAAGACCTGTCAGAGAGGTAGGATCTGAACCAGTTTAGGGCTGATCCTGAGATGCCCACCCACTGCTCCAACCTAGCAATGAGGATCTCATGGTCGATGGTGTCAAAAGCGGATGTGAGGTCCAATAGGACAAGCAGCACAGAGTCACCAGTATCTGTGGATAGAAAGATGTCGTTAAAAACCTTCAGTAGGGCAGTCTCAGTGCTGTGGAGGGATTTGAAGCCAGACTGGAATAGCTCGGGGATAGCGTGATCCTCCAGGAAGCACTTTAGTTGGGACTCAACTATTTTCTCTAGAAGTTTAGAAACAAATGGGAGTCTGGAGACAGGCCTGAAATTGGATAATACTGACGGGTCGAGGTTTGGTTTTTTCAGGAGGGGTTGAACAGCAGCATGTTTTAATGATTTTGGCACCACACCCGAGGATAGACTGCTATTTACAATCGAGAGAATGGAGGGACCTAGAGTGTGAAAAACCTCCTTTAGAAGCCGAGGGGGGACCACATCGAAGGGGGAGCCAGATGGTTTCAGGCTGCACATGACCTGCTCTAGAGAGGACAGAGAGACTGGTTCAAAATGTTCAAACACAGCAACAGATTGAGGTGGGATGGATGGATCGTGAGATGGAGGAGAAATGAGAGCCCTGGTGGTTGCGATTTTATCTAAAAAGAAATGTTGGAAGTTCTCGCACAGCTCAGTCGAGGCTTCCATGGGTGATTGTTCAGTGAGGTGGAGAACAGAGTTTAGGGTGGAGAACAGAACTCGAGGGTTACGAGAGTTTGCAGCAATGATATCAGAGAAGTATTGTGATTTAGCAGTTTTCACTGCTTTCTGATATCGGCGCCAGCTCTCTTTTACCATCTCAAAAGAGACCTGCAGACTGTCTTTTTTCCACTTCCTCTCCACCTTTCGGCATTGCTGCCTCGCAGCTCTGGTAGTGTCATTCAGCCACGGTTCGGCCCTGAGTTTTGGTCTTCTCGTTTTGATAGGCGCTACTTGATCCAAAGCCTTTAAACAAACAGAGTCAAACTGGTTTGTTAGCTCCTCAGTGCTGGAGAGGAACAATGGGGGTTGAATTAACATGTCATTGTTGTAAACCTCAGTGAAACGTGCGGCAGTTAAATGGTTAACATTCCTGCATTTACGTGCAGGAATGCATGTTTTAGAAGTTACATGGGGGATGGTGAACTGAAAATTCACTGGCCTATGATCTGAGAATACATTGTCCCCTATTTCAAGGTTGTAAATGTAAATGTGTTCATAAATTATGTAAATTAACCATCCATCCATCCATCTTCTTCCGCTTATCCGGGGTCGGGTCGCGGGGGTAGCAACCTAAGTAGGGAGGCCCAGACTTCCCTCTCCCCAGCCACTTGGAGCAGCTCCTCCGGGGGAATCCCAAGGCGTTCCCAGGCCAGCCGAGAAACATAGTTTCTCCAGCATGTCCTGGGTCTTCCTCTGGGTCTCCTCCCGGTGGGAGGAAATTAAACCCGCATTAACCCGCAGTGCGAATCCAAAAGAGGCGTGGAGCAGAACTCAGCTGAGCTGAACTTGACCGCGACGTATTTATTGTGGGACAGACGTTTACAAGTTGTCGTTTCGTGTCATTTTTAATATTTCCTCAGTAATAAATCTACAGCTGCACTGATGTCTCCCTCCAGCACGTACACACAGCTCCTCCGCTGCTCAGAGAGAGAGAGAGAGAGAGAGAGAGAGAGAGAGAGAGAGAGAGAGAGAGAGGAGAAAAAAAGAGCGAAACTAACTTTTACAAGTTGCTGTTTCGTGTCATTTTTAATATTCCCTTGTTATAGAAATCTATATATATAAATCTATCTATCTATCTATATAAATCTATCTATATCTTTCCAGCACTCGGCAAGGCAGGTCGCATATCTTTCTGCTCTTCCCTCCCTAAGTTTTTCCTACTCCCTGCTTGCTTTTCGTCTCGTCTGCGACCCTTCAGCGCTCACTCGAACCAATATGGAATTAATAAATTGGGCTGTTTCTTCAATGGATAAGATTTTTTCCACGAAGCGGACCGTGCCAGGAGAAGCTGTCTGTCCCTCCGACACACACGCGGCTGGATACGTGCTGGACTCGTGGGGTCAGTGGCAGCCCATGTGTCTGACCGTCTTAAGTGTCGAAGACGTGGAGGATTTGTGGATTATTGGATTATTGGTAGCAACTGCTCTGTTTTTTGGCGTAAGCGGAGTTGTTTGTTACTGGAAACTGAGGGAGGCTTCGGCAGCTATCAGCGCGCTGTCGGCACTACCTGATCAGCAAAATTCTCTGAACCGGGCCGTGAGCTCCTCATCCCAGCTGTTGTATGAGCTCAATCGCTCGCTTGGAGCGGTGGTGGAGCACCGCGGACCTGCTGTGCGTTTTGGGACTTGTTTACAGCCACCCCGGATCAATCAAGGGACAGATGGGGGTTCATAGAGCGGAGCGGAACCACATATTTGGATTTTTTTCGGCCATGAAACAGCACCGCAGACTTGATGGCGGCAGTGGAAAAGAACACTGTGGTCTATTGGATAACAAACAAGAATATTATCTGGCTTCTGTACATGTCCTTGAAAAGAAGGCAGTCGGAAGCCATTCTCCTGGGAGTGTGGAACTGAAGAGACCTGCCCCCCCCCCCCAGAGATTTCTGTGAAGCCTCAGATAACGCCCAGCTGCACATCTGCTGAACTCTGTGTTTGTCTGAAATTTCTCACAGACTCTATCTCCTTGCCTGCCGTCTCTCCATTTGTTATTGTAACTAAATGTGCTTTTTGATATGGTTTTTACTGGATCACGCGGTGTCTTGAAGACAAAATGTGATTCATCTTTTTTAATATCAATGCTGTAAAACCCCGTGTCTTTGCCTGTTTTCCTGCTTTTGACCTTCATCTGGGGACAGATGGGAGCGGCCGCGCTATAAGTATATCATGTGTTGATAAACATATCATGTGTTGATAAACATGTCATGTGCTTTGTTGAGCTGCAGCTTTTTGCACTCATTCTCTCTCCTGGATGACTGTAACTACATATTTACGTTGTATTGGTGAAAATTGATGCAATGTTAATAAACCTTCTTGTATCTTGTATCTTGTATCTTAATAAATCTGCTTGTTGATTAATCCTGCGGTTGCTCACTGATATCATCATATTCTGAGTGCGGATCCGCGGGTTGCATTCACAAGTGGGTCTGCCCGGCTCGGGTCCAGATCTGATACTACCTCTGCTGGCGGAACAGGGGCGCATCAGAGGCGAGTAAAATTTACTCGCCAACCCGCCTTCGTGTTTTTTCTGAATGCTCGTTGGAGGACTAAACACGCATCAGAGCCGGACTGAGCTGTCTTATGAAAGGGGCTTGTGAGAATCAGACTGAGGGAAAACAGACGCAACACAAATATTGATTACAGTGACTTACTTACAGAGAGTATATTTTTCTATTTACAGGGAAACTTGGAACACGTGTGTGTGTGTGTGTGTGTGTGTGTGTGTGTATGTGTGTGTGTTACGGCTGGCTCAGGCCGAACACATTTAATGGACAAAGGACACAAGAAGGAATAAGGTAAAAAAAAGCTTTATTGAAATCAGGTTGAGATGGATCCCAGCACTCCTCCTCCAGGTGGGGAGTGCAGCTTCTTCTGGCACCGCGTTGTGAACAAAACAAAAGTATCAAACAAATGGTGGACAGAGTGAGTCGGCCAAAATTAGGATAACGTCACTGGAGCAGGGCCAACCCATAGAACAGGGCCGTCGAAGCCTGTCCAGTGACGGACTACCTAACCAAAGGGGGACTCTAGGAGTAAAAGAAAACCGATAACTGAGCTACCGAACTCACACTGTCATTAGGCAAACAAAGTAAAAACTCCAAACAGCTGGACGCCTCTCTGCCAGCCATACAACCTCCTGGTTAAATAAAATTAGTGAAACCACACTGTTCAGCGTCCCTCTTCTGAGCAGGACCTAAACGTCACTAAAGCACCCTTTAGCTTCTAAGTGCACTCAAGCACATTCAAAGACAAACACAATAAGCAACTCCTAAGTGCATCAGTCAAAGACCAAAAATGAGCAAACATTTCTACTCACCAACAATCTTCTCAACAGAAGATCACCAAACCTCAAGACAGGGGTAGGCGGAGAACACCCCACAGTACCATACAGTACCCAAACAGCTCAGCACAAAGCAACCATACTCTGAGCTCACAACACTCCGCATTTGAGTATCCTCACCTTGCAGTTTATATAGGCGTGCCACTCAGGTGCTCCTGGCTGAACACACAAGCCTGATCATAATCAGACTAATTAACCAACAAAACAAGACTGCAGTCAACATACACAAAAACCTGTAGGTGTCAGCATGGATAGCTTCCTCAGGATACATAACACCTCCACCACCAGTGTTTTGTATGGGGGATAATGTAGTCTTGTGGGGACACCTGCTACATAACACCGTACAAAAAGACAAGATGGGCAGGGTATTTAAAAACGAGAGAGGGCATCGGCTATAACGTTATTCTTACCTCTAATGTGTAATATGGAGATGTTAAAAGGTTGCAGTCGCAAAGACCAGCTCATTAAGCGTCGATTTTTATTACACATCCGATGCAAAAATGTAAGGGGGTTGTGGTCAGTGTATACAATATTGGGATCACAAGATCCTCCAATGTACACTTAAAAATGCTCTAGTGCCAAGATCAAAACCAAGGCTTCCTTTTCTATAGCCGAGTACCCTTTTTGATGTTTGTTCAACTTCTGGGAGTAGTAGGAAACTGGGTGTTCCACTCCGTCTGTTCCTTCCTGAATGAGAACAGCTCCTACTCCGGAGTCACAAGCATCTACAGCCAGTTTAAAAGGGACATCGAATTTTGGTGCAGCTAGCACAGGAGCCTTAGTCAACAACGTTTTTGTTTGTTCAAACGCTTCTTGGCATCTCTCAGACCAGATAAAAGGCGTTTTCGAGCTGAGGAGGTCCGTTAGAGGAGCAGCTACAGCGGAGAAGTTCTTACAGAACCCTCTGTAGTACCCCACTATGGCTAGATAACGCCGTAGCTCCGTACGGGTGGAAGGAATCGGGACAGACAATATTGCTTCCACTTTTGCCTCAACTGGACGTACCTGACCATTTCCAACATGTTTACCTAAATAGGTCACAGTTCCGTGCCCAAACTGACATTTAGCCAGGTTACCGTCAAACTAGCTTCTTTCAGACGTGTAAAAACAGTTTGTAGGTGTTTTAAGTGATCTTCCCAAGTATCTGAGAACACCACCACATCATCTAGATATGCTTCACAAAAGGGTAACTCGGACAGGACTATGTTCATTAGTCTTTGGAAGGTAGCAGGAGCGTTACGCATGCCAAAAGCCATGAATGTATACTCAAGAAAACTATCAGGGGTAACAAAAGCAGAGACCTCCTGACCTTGTTCAGTCAATGGCACCTACCAATAACCTTTTAATAGGTCCAGAGTGGTTACAAAGCGTGCAATGCCCACATGGTCGACACAATCCTCGATTCTAGGGAGAGGATAACAATCTGGTTTGGTTATAGCATTTATTTTTCTAAAATCAGTCCAGAATCGATCATCACCCCCATGTTTCACTATCAACAAGCAAGGTGAACTCCATGCACTAATGCTAGGTATGGCCAAGCCATTGTTCAGCATGTACTGCACCTGTTTATTCATACGTAAGCGTTTGTCCGGATTCACTCTATAAGGGTGTTGTTTAATGGGTTTCGTTTCACCCACATCGATATCGTGTTTTAGGATATCGGTTCTGGAAGGGACATCAGAGAATAAACAGGCATTAGAGAATATCAACTGTCTTAGTTCATCCCTTTTATTGTCATCAAGATGGGAGAACAACAACTGTAGGTTCTGGAGATAATGTGAATTTAAGAGCTTGCCTTCAAGAATGGGAGAAGGGGAACTGTCCACCTCCTGTTCAGCACTGGAGAGCTCCTTTTGGGGCTCTACATCTTCGGCTACTCTGGGGACATCACAGAGGGGAACAGCTAACACACTAACCCTCTCAATGTATGGTTTCAACATGTTAATGTGACAAAGACGAGAAGTACGCCTCCTATCTGGAGTAGAAACCAAATAGTCGCGTTAGTTTAGCTTCTTCTCAATGACATAAGGTCCACTATAACGGGCCTGTAAACTACTACCAGGAATAGGAAGTAGAACTAACACTTTGTCACCCGGTTGAAACACTCGTGCTACAGCTTTTCGGTCAAACAGGGATTTCATTTTAACCTGTGCCGCCCGTAGGTTAGTTTTAGCTATTTCACAAGCACGTACTAATTTAAAGCGGAAGTCACTTACATAGTCTAACAAATTCTTGTCAGATTTCTCACATTCCCACTTTTCTTTTAACAGCCTTAAGGGACCACGGACTTTGTGTGCAAAAATCAATTCAGCTGGACTAAAACCCAAACTCTCTTGAACTACTTCACGTATAGCAAACATCTGGAGATGCACTCCCTCATCCCAATCTTTATTGAATTCTAGACAGTATGTACGCAGCATGGTTTTTAATGTTTGATGGAATCGTTCAAGGGCACCCTGGCTTTCTGGATGGTACGCAGTGGAACAGGTATGTTGGATGTTAAGTTGTTTCATGACTTGTGAAAACACTCTCGACATAAAACTGCTGCCTTGGTCGGTCTGCACCACCCATGGTAACCCAAACAATGAGAAAAACCTGGTTAACACCTTTACCACCACTGGGGTGGTTATTTTTCTTACAGGAAAAACTTCTGGGAAACGAGTGGAGGCACATATCACAGTAACTAAGTACTTGTTTCTAGCCTTTGTTCTGGGGAGTGGTCCTACACAGTCCACAAAGACTCTCTCAAAAGGCTCAGCAATAGCCGGGATGGGAAAAAGAGGAGCAGGTGGGACAGTCTGGTTTGGTTTTCCAGCTATCTGACAAAAGTGGCACGAGTTACAATGAAGTACGACATCTTTTTTTAAACCTGGCCAATAAAAATGACGTAACACATGGTCATATGTTTTTCTAATACCCAAGTGACCAGCTAAGGGACTGTCGTGCGCCAAACGTAAAACCTCTGGACGATACAGAGTAGGGAGAACAATCTGTTCTACACTACACCACTCTTCATTAGGAGAGGCTGTCAATGGAGTCCATTTACGCATCAAAATGCCATCACTAAAGTAGTAACCATTACTCAGTATGTCAGAACTGTCAGTTTCTGTGTCACAAAAACATGATGTTAAACTAACATCGCTCTTCTGAAGTTTAATCAACTGTTCCCCGGACCATGAGAGTCTTACCCCCTCTAAAGTGTTCTCCTCTGAGCTCACTGGGCTCTGGTCAGTCTCAAAACTGAAAAAACTGTCACTCAGCTCAACTTCTTTGGCTTTCTCCTCCTCCTGTTGGCGTTTAAGAGCTGCACGAGTAACTGCACATGAAGTGAACACATTAGGAAATGTGCGAGCTAAGTTATCTAGTTGAGGGAAAATCACTGGGACAGGGGTCACCTCTGGAGTGACTAACACACGGCCTCCAGCCAAGTCGTTACCCATAATCATGGAAATGCCTTCAATAGGAAAGTTTGGACGCAGTCCTACCACAGCATCTCCTGAGCACAACTCTGACTGAACCACAATCCTACATAAAGGAACATTAACTTCCTGCATGTTAAAACCACAAATAGGGACTCCAGCTTCCATCTTAATAACTTCATCTCTAGGTAAAATATTGTCCAAAATGAATGACTATGAAGCGGCTGTGTCTCTAAGTATTGTAACATGTATCATTTTCCCTGAATGAGATGTAGATATAAACCCTTCCATTATAAAAGGTTTGAAACCATCTCGTTCACAGGTTCCTGTCACAGAGGAAAACGTCTTATCTAGCCTTTTAAGTGCAGCTACTGGCTTTGGTTCATTTCTATGTAACTTAGGACAGGTTCTAGTTACATGCCCTTCCTGTTTGCAATAGTAACATCTCACTGGTTCTTTTATATCACTTTCACGTCGTTCTACAGTTACATCACGGTCTCTGTGAGGAACAACAGGCCCTCTGAATTTACCATTACCATTAGCTCTATATCTAAAAGGTTGAGAGGACTCAAAACTGGGCTTAACATGACTAGGGCTTCGAGTTTTATCAAAGCTTGAACGTTCAAAGTGTATTTTATGCATCAGCATATACTCATCCACTAAGATTGCAGCTTTAGAAACGTCAGACACTTTATTTTCATTTAAATATGTGGTTACTCTCTCTGGTAAGTTTAATTTGAAATCTTCCAACAACATTAGCTGCTTCAGCTGGTTAAAAATCAGTTACTACACTCGCAATACACCAGCGATCAAAAAGTAGCTCCTTTTCCCTGACATAATCAGCATAAGATTGATTATCTACTTTCTTCCATTTTCTAAATTTCTGCCGGTATGCTTCTGGAACTAGTTCATATGCACGTAGTATAGCTTCTTTTACGTTAGCATAGACACCACTATCAATTGCAGAAAGAGATGCATAGGCATCCTGTGCTTTTCCTTTTAATACACTCTGTAACAAAATGGGCCAAACAGTTTCTGGCCACTTCAAGGTACTTGCGGCTCTTTCAAACATGATAAAATACTTATCTACGTCTTTTTCATTGAATGGTAGAACTAAGGAAACATGTCTACTCACGTCAAATTCTCGAACAGGAAATGGAGCAGATCCACGTTCCAGCTCTTTCAGACGTATTTCCGTTTCTAACTCCATTTTCCGTTGTTCAAACATCATTCTCTGTAACGTTATTTCCTTCTCATGTTCTTGTTTATGTTGCTCAAGTACTAAGTCTCGTTCAATCTCTTTTAAACGGATGTGTTCCTGAAAACGGTATGGAGAGCGATCTGGGTCTTTCGGTGACGTCACGGCAGAAAAAACACTGCATTGCATTAACTCGGCAGTTAACTCGTTCTCCACAGTTTCTCTTTTTGAGCGTTTATCTAACGTCACTTCATAATAATCCGCAATGCACAAAAGTTGCTCTTTAGTACAGCTAGCCAAAACCTCTACTGTGGGTCGTTCCACAAAACTGTGTAAATCAAAGTCCTCCATGGTACACACATGAAAAGAACCGTGTAAATACTAACGTCCCAGCAGTACGTGAACGCACCACCCACACCACAGCGTTGGACCCGCCTACGTGTCAAACCAACAGCAGGTTTATTAATTAACCCAACAAGGATCACAACAAACCAACAATGACTCAAAAATCCAGACAAGGTCTCAAAGATCCAGACAAGGACTCAAAAAGGATTAAAAAATCCAGACAAGGACTCAAAAATCCAGACAAGGACTCAAAAAGGATTCAATATCCCGGACGAGGCGCCCAAAAATATGTTACGGCTGGCTCAGGCCGAACACATTTAATGGACAAAGGACACAAGAAGGAATAAGGTAAAAAAAAAAGCTTTATTGAAATCAGGTTGAGATGGATCCCAGCACTCCTCCTCCAGGTGGGGAGTGCAGCTTCTTCTGGCACCGCGTTGTGAACAAAACAAAAGTATCAAACAAATGGTGGACAGAGTGAGTTGGCCAAAATTAGGATAACGTCACTGGAGCAGGGCCAACCCATAAAACAGGGCCGTCGAAGCCTGTCCAGTGACGGACTACCTAACCAAAGGGGGACTCTAGGAGTAAAAGAAAACCGATAACTGAGCTACCGAACTCACACTGTCATTAGGCAAACAAAGTAAAAACTCCAAACAGCTGGACGCCTCTCTGCCAGCCATACAACCTCCTGGTTAAATAAAATTAGTGAAACCACACTGTTCAGCGTCCCTCTTCTGAGCAGGACCTAAACGTCACTAAAGCACCCTTTAGCTTCTAAGTGCACTCAAGCACATTCAAAGACAAACACAATAAGCAACTCCTAAGTGCATCAGTCAAAGACCAAAAATGAGCAAACATTTCTACTCACCAACAATCTTCTCAACAGAAGATCACCAAACCTCAAGACAGGGGTAGGCGGAGAACACCCCACAGTACCATACAGTACCCAAACAGCTCAGCACAAAGCAACCATACTCTGAGCTCACAACACCGCATTTGAGTATCCTCACCTTGCAGTTTATATAGGCGTGCCACTCAGGTGCTCCTGGCTGAACACACAAGCCTGATCATAATCAGATTAATTAACCAACAAAACAAGACTGCAGTCAACATACACAAAAACCTGTAGGTGTCAGCATGGATAGCTTCCTCAGGATACATAACAGTGTGTGTGTGTGTGGGGGGGAGGATGAAGATCGGGTGAGTCCAGGTCAATAGCAACGTGGTGTCAGGTTGGACAACTCTTATTGGAAAGTGGAAACCTGGACATGTTGACAGGGGGTGATTGGTTCCAGGTAGAGGTACTTCCTAGGGATGGTGGTGGAAAGGCGTCTGAGCAACTGAAGGTAAGTATGGTTCCTTTGCAGGAACGAGGAAGTAGCCGAGGGAACCAAGGTAGGAGACTCAGGAGTCAGGTGCTTGGAGCGCGAGGAGAAAACGTGGTAATTCTTTAGTTAACAAACAAAGAGCAGGATGAAAGCAACTACCAGGAGTTATGCAATGCTCCAGCAAGGAAGGGAGCTCTCCTGCAGTCACTTCCTGGAAGTTGTTGGGGTGATCCCCCACAGCTGCTGCTCATTGGCGCCGCCCCGGAACCAGGAATCTGGGGGAAAGCTGAGCTACATTCAGGCTGCAGGTCTTGATGCTCTTTTTCAATGTTGTGCTTAAATCCAATACTGTAGTTATGTGTTGCGGTTAACGTTCAAATTGAAATTTGCCCTCCTCAGACTCGTGTGAACAGTCCACGGCCCTGAAGAGACCTGCAGAAGAAGAAGACATGATGTTACAAGCAGCACGCTGGGCTTGCAGGAGTAAATGTGGAGGCTACACGTGTGTTGATTCTGAAGTTGTTGTACGATCAGAGTTGAGTAAATGATCATTTGACATGATTGTTGCATCGAGTGTTTACATCTGATCGTGCCTCTTTCTGCCCACTCAGGTACACGCACATCTGGAAAGGGAGCAATGCACTAAATGTAGAGGTAAAACTAAAAGCTGACGACATCCAGAGCTCCAAGCTTTAAACTGCATGATGTTGGTATCAATATCATCAATATTTGGATCGATCTTTAGGCCTTTACTTCTGTGATGTAAGTGTGACAAGGTTGTTTAGACAAAGATTGCTGTGAAAAACACCTGGATCAGATTTAAAAAAAGATTAGTCACATCCTGACTGTCATCAAAATATCTGATATGGTCATAAATGAGCATAAAATACAAACCATTAGGTTTTGAGCCACTTTTAATTAATTTATTTTCTTCTTTTTTTGTGTATGTCAGCAATAATTTGTCAAAGCTCGGGTTATTTTTCAGGATTATTTGCACGTTCTGAGTCCGTGCACCACCGCAGCTGCAGCTGATAGTTCAGGTGGAGCTTGGGCTCTTGTCACGATCCGTTTAGGTGTGAACCCAAAAAGCAGGCAAGATGATCGAAGCAGGAGATGTATTTCAAAAATAAAACTTATTTGCCAAACAACACAAAAACAAAAGCCGGCGTGGCGGCAAAACTTTCAAACAAAGACTTTAGGCAGGCAGGCAAAAACAGAGGACCGTGATGTCTGTGACCAGAGCTGGAACCAAAGATTCAACAACAATGACTGAGCCAACTGCAGTGGCTGGCAGGAGCTTAAATGCTGNTATATATACTGTGTATATATACTTTATATATATATATATATACTGTATATATATATATAAATACTGTATATATATATGTATATATATATATATATATATATACAGTATATAAATACTGTATGTATATATATATAATGTATATATACTGTGTATATATACTGTATATACAGTATATATATATATAGATAGATAGATAGATAGTGACAGAGAGAAATATGTTTATAAAAAAAGCTACATACTGTACCCCAGTTTTAATAAACTAAATCAATAAAAAAACAAAGATTTTGTTGCTGTGTTCTTTCAAATAGAAACTGATTTCACCGCATGTTCATGAAAAATCATCAATTTAAATGTTTGCATGAAAACATGGTGACTATGAGAACTGTTTGTTTTCATCAACTCCCCCTGTGAGCATCGAATCTCATTATGTAACAAAACCAGAATATGAACAAGTCCAGCTGTAGTGCATCAACCCAGGTTTGACTCTTCTCAAGAGCTGAGTGTCCCCAGCACGCAGCTGTTTTCCTCTTCTTCGGACCGTAGGTCTCTCTGGGTGTAAATTCCTCGTCTGAAGACCATCGACAATGTTTCAAAACTAGATGCGTAACACAGATAAAATGTCACACACTGCAGCAAAGTATTATAACATAACTTATTGAAAGGGTTATACATAATTTACGATACTTTATTACAAATACGCAAAGATTTGAGAAGGAAACAGTCCATCCTCCGGTGACTGCGCCGACGCCATTACTGTGTTTACATGCATGCGCGTTCACGAGAGGCCAAGCTGTGGAGGAGGAGCTAAGGAGGCGGAGTTGCAGGTCAGCCAGAGTGCAAGGGGGAGGAGGGAGAAGGGTCTCTGCTCAAAATTTTTCTAAGTTTCAGGGCTTTCCACAAACCGCAGACTGTGCCTTTAAAGTGAAACAAAACCCAAATTTAACTTTTTTTAGCTGATAAACTCCCTAGAATGTGTTTAAAATATTTCAGAGCACTATTTTTGTGTTACTTTTCATGAAATTGTTCGTATTAGTTAAAATCGGCAATATTTGGTCTAAAAACGAGTATTCGTAGTCCTATGGGTTGAACTGTGGTATTGCACCCTTATTTTCTCATTACTGTAGTTTACGATTCGCACAGTCATTAAAGCTGCAGTATGTAGCTTTTTTTATGAACACATTTCTTCACTCTGTCACTACCTCCTGACAGACTGATGTTAGCCAGGTAATCTCTGAAAAAAATAAAAAAAAATTGTCCCCTTGCTTCTCCAGGTGGTAAATAAGCATTTCTAAAAAGAAAAGGTGACCCGCCATTTTCCAGCCAATAAAAACAGAGTTTGTAACCAGCCAATAAAAACAGAGCTTGAATTTGAATCAGCCAATAAAAACAGAGCTTGAATTTGAAATTCAACAGACCACAAGGGGGCAGAGCCACATATGGCTCTGAGGGGGAGGGATCAGAATGCTTTGCCTGTTGAAAATATTTCTAACTGCTGCAGTTCTACAGAAACTGCATACTGAACCTTTAATTTTCGCACAATTTCGTCACAGCCTCTGCTGCCTGTGTATAAAAGTGGAGCCACTCCCCCGAGAAGGTCACTCCCCCTCCAGAGTTCAGGGGTTGGATTAGCAATTAGCAACATAGCATTAGCATAGAAGAGCCACGATGTTCCAAGAAAGCTCTTCAAACTGATGTTCACCCACCCTTACACCATCAGGTTACAATCCGTTTGGAGGTGAGTACCATTTTACACCTTTCCATTCCATAATTTATCTTTTGAGTATATGACGTGTTTCTTCATGTGCTGTGTTTGCGACCTGCAGCGTTGCTTCGGTGTGGCCCCACATAAGGTCGTGGCGTTTTTATCTGTTGCTGATCAACGTTAGTTTGTGTTGTAGTTGTGTTTAAATGTTAAAAATCTAGTGTTTCTTATGAACACCGCAGTGTGTGTGAACTTTTATGAACTCTGATAAGGAAGACCGCGACATCAAAAAACAATGGAGACTTGCTGTTGCTAATTATAGCTGTTGTACTAGTTACAATGTTTTAGACACGGTGTACTTTTGCTGCAAACAATGTTGTGGATCAAAGGTATGTATAAAATAGTATGTACTTGGTGAATGAGTATCATGGCAGCAGTATTTATTTTGCACTGGGTCATCTGTTTGACAGATCAACAAAGTGAAAACAGTAATGTTTCTCAAGTACAGTATGCTTGTTTGTAAGGTGATTAAAATTTGTTTTTTGTTTTTAGCTCCATGAGGCGTTCCACATCCAGGGAATCTCTGAGCCGTGCTTCACAGACATCAAGCATCAAGGAGACATGTTGACATGTCACTTTGGAGGTGACATGAGAGCTGATTCACCAGGTACTGTATTCATGTTTTATTTATTACTTTTGTACCCTACCCTCTGTCTGCAGGTATTAATATTATTAATTATGTTTTTATTTATTTTATTTATTACTTTTATTATGGCGGACATTTATATAAAAAAAGTTTAAAAAAAGTTTATGCAACATTAATTCTTGTTTATTTGTTCATTGCTACCTGTCCCAACATTTTGGGGATTTGTTGACACTGTGAAATTTTGAATCAACATCTTTCTCCATTAAAATGTTACATTTACTCAGATTAAACTTTTGATCTTTTCTCTTTTCAGGACTGCAAATATCCAGGGTCGGGATGGAGTGAGTGGGAAGTCGACCGCTGCATCGTGTCCCAGATTTGTCCTCATGCATGAGGCAAAAAATAAATAAAGAAATTGATTACAAAAACTAGTTGTTTATGATTCATTTTATTAACAGTAAGTTAATTCAAAACAACAAAACCACACCTGCACAAAGTCACTTTACAAGAACCACCACAGCTGATTGACCTTAGCGAACACAGAATAGGATCCAGCTTAGTTGTTCCTACAGATATTGTGCTAACCTTCAGTGTGGTAGTAGCTGAGAGTCATCCCCATCATGTTTGAGTTCAAGAAGTGACAACGGCAGTATTTTATTTTTTTATTTAATATTCTTATCATTTTGATGTTTGTTTTTCAGGAGCAGTTTATCTTCAGTTTATCTTTTTGTTACTGTTTGTTCTTAGTTTGTTTTCATTGAGTTTCACTGAGTTTATGTTCTGTACATATTGCAGTTTGGACAATAAAGTTGACTTTGAAATTTAACTTTGATGTATGATTTGGAAATGTATTTATCAATACAGAGGTCTAGTGTTGACAGAACAAGGAGCTTCATAATTGATTACCGATATGTTGACTATGAGCATTCCATTTGACCACATTTACTATATAAAAATTAATTTGAACTGAATGTGGAGTGCAGCATGTATATTGTTTGTATTTTTACTCATTTTTTATAATTTGATACAAGTTTGTGTGTGCTTTTACTGGTAGAGTAATGCATACCCATAGTAATTCACATCACAGGAGAAATGCTTTTAAGACAATAAAATGCACACACAGTGTATTCAAGACCAGGTTTATTGGTGTGTTTTTTAATATATAGTATATTTATTAGGGCTTTAGGAAGTACTAAATAATTCATAATTATACCCTTGGCGTCTCCTTACAACACATGTTTTCTACAGGTGAGAGGAAGCTGCAGTGACCACAGGTGCACCTTTTGAAAGTTTTTATTTATTTATTGCTTTACAATTTTGATTGATAGTTGAAAATTATTTTAAAAAAAGATAATTTGTTACTGCTTTGAACATTAGCCTATGTTGCTAATATAAATTTAGATGCTGGACCCGTTCAGTCCATTGCCTCAGCACCACCAGATTCTTGCATAAGAGCGTCAGTGCCTGTAGCCAGCAGCTCGAACTGATAAGGCTCAGAACCTGTGGCTCTCTGCTCCAAGTCTCCCTCAGTTTCTGGTGAGGGAGGTGGAGAAAAGACCTGTGTCGCTGTGTTCACTGTCCATGTTGCATATATTATGCTAATGCTAGCTGCATGTCACGGTCCTGGCCACACCCACCTACTCGCTCTAACCCCACCTCCTCTCCTCCTTTAGGCGGTGCCTCTACAGTCTATCGAACACTCATTTTGGTGAAGATTTTTGAATCTGGACTGGGGGAGGAGTTAAAGACCCAGAGGCCGTGTAGTGACACTTTAACAGATATTTAAAGCCATTTAGAGAGGTCAAGGTCAGAAGCTTCAAATCTTTTTGCAAGATATTCCAGGAAACAGGAGCAGAGTAGGAGAAGGTCCTTTTGACAAGTTCAGTCCTCACTGAAGGGACACAGCATGTAATAATGTCATTCCTCTTAAATAACCATTGTGCTTTTAGTAAGAACACTTAATGTTTATAGGAATTTAACTGTTGTAGACTCCCGACTCCTCTGTGTGCTCCTTAATCCACTCAGTGAAAATTAGCTGTGAAAGACCCTCCTGTGATCTTCTCTGTTTATTACTTTTAAAACAAAGCAAGAAGAAGTCAGCTTAGCCTGTGTGAGGATTGTGTTCACTTGTGTGCTGTCCCCCCCTTGTGGTGTGTCCGTCCTTCTGCTCTCCTCAGTGTTTTCTCCGTCATAATCAGTTCTTCCTTTGCCATCTGTTGTATCTCACAGGTGTTTGTTTATCCACTCGTTAATGTATGTATATAAGTCTGTATATAATGCTGTGTTCTTCCTTGTCCGGTCTTTTTGTTTCAGGGTTTAACACCCCTCCAGCTCTCGTCTAACAGGTAATTGGACCCCCCTCCCCCCCAGACTTCTGAGTATTACCCAAACAATACTACAGTCAGGTCCTCTTAGGCTGGGTTCGAGAAAGATTTGACCAGGCTCTAACAACCTTCATCTGCAGGACGCACCCCTATTTCACCTCACAGCTCTTAGAGTCAAGCAGCAGACACCTCAAAGTTTACCATAAGGTATCCTGCATTATGGCTGCTCTTCCTCTATTTAACATTTTGTAATTGGTACAAGACTTAGTAATTTTCCTAGGCCAGGATAAGTTGGCCATTTGGGGATGCTGTTCAAAATCGAACTAAGTAACCATTCAAAACCTCCAAAAATCTCAGAACCAAGCACACTTTTTTTCATTCATTCAACCTTTATTTAGTCAGGTAAATCTTTTGAACCTCATGGGCTCATTTACGAAAGCGACCTGCTAAAACTAAAGAACAATGAACAGCAGTGATAGAATTTCATTAAACAATAAACAAACAAACAATAAACAATAGAAAACAAAAAGAGAGAAAAAAACAAAAGATTTTTTTTTTTTTAACAAAGTATCAAAAAACTAGCAAAACATTATAAGGTAGACGTATAAAATCAAAGACAGGAACAAATCTGCATTGGTTTTTGCCAGGATTCCAACAGATTCTGAAAACCATTTAGAGAAGTCAAGGTCGAGAGCTTCAGATCTTTTTGTAAGATATTCCATGAAGCAGGAGCAGATTTTCCTGGTTAAGTTCAACAAAGAGTGTGTATCATTCAGATGCCATTTGGAAAATGAGTCCAACACTCTCTGATTTTCATGCTTTGTGTTTTTAATAATAAATTTGCACAAGGTTACATTCGTAGCTTTCAAAAATCCAGCAGCAGTGCAAGCAAATGCGTTTAAAAAAATGCAGTATAATGAATGAAACAAAAATAAAAAAAATGGGTGAAACTCCAAATTCTTCTAGGTTTGGATGCACCAATCTATAAATGACCTACGCCCTAACTGTGCTGTTCCTAAGAAAAACCACAAAATGCAACCTGTAATTTTTAAATTAGGTAAAATGGTTCAAAGAGGCTGGTTCCTACCACATATCCCATGATTGGATTGGGTTTCCAGTAAAAAGGGGAATATTTCCTACAGTCTTTGTTGAAAACGGTCATCAAATGTAATTAATTCCAATCAGAGACTTGTTCAGAGTTATCTGGGGTCAGTTTCTTGAAGGGTGATCATGTGCTGCTGAGCGGTTCTTCATTTCTCAGCCGTGGTGATCTGGAGAAGGCCATCCATGCCTTTGTGACCTCCAGACTTGACTATTGTAATGCTTTGTATGTTGGTATTAATCAATCCTCCATCTCCCGTTTACAGCTTGTACAGAACTCTGCCGCGCGCTTTTTGACCAACACACGAAAATATGAACACATCACTCCTGTCCTGTCCTCTCTACACTGGCTCCCGGTTCAGTTCAGGATACAGTTCAAGCTGCTGCTGTTTGTTTTCAAAGCTCTGAATGGACTTGCTCCTCTGTACATCTCAGAACTTTTGAAAGCCCATCAGCCCGGCAGAGATTTACGATCTGCCAGTCAACACCTGCTGGAGGTGCCTCGCTCAAGGTACAAACAATGGGGAGACCGGTCATTTTCTGTTGCCGGCCCAAAAGCCTGGAACAGTCTCCCCCTTGAGCTGCGTGCCACCTCTGATCTGACTCTGTTCAAAACCAGACTGAAGACCCACTTGTTCAAAAAAGCTTTCAGTGTGTAACTTTTATTACTTTTGGTATTTTAGTATGTAGCATTTTTATTTCCATTGCCTTCTTTTATTGCTGTTGTTTCTTATTCTATTTTCATTGATTTATTGTTCCAGTTTATTCATCTTTTTATCCTGTTAAGCACCTTGGTCAATGCAAGGCATTGTAGGAAGGTGCTATACAAATAAAGTTTATTATTATTATTATTATTATTATTGCTTTAAGTTTCCATCTTTTGTTGTTTTTTCAGCTCATCTGCAGTCAAAATCTTCTCCCTTCAATCTTCAGATCTGATCCAAGTCTTCAGGGCTTGACAAGCGTGTTCCATCTCTGCCCGAAATGATTGACCGACTTTCGTCTGCTATCTTTGTCTTTTTAAACTCATCTCTTGTCCCTGATTGGCTTGTTTCTGATCTAACATCCATTTTGAAGACCTGTCATCCATTTTGAAGACTTTTCAACAGTTCAAAAGTTCATCTGTTGGAATTCTGTTGGAATCCTGGCAAAAACCAATGCTGATTTGTTCCTGTTGTTGATTTTGTACATCTACCTTATAATGTTTGCTAGTTTTTGCTACTTTTTCTTTTCTTTTGTCTATTGTTTAATGTACTTGTACCATTGCTGTTCATCATTCTTTAGTTTGTAGCAGGTCGCTTTCGTAAATGAGCCCTCGAAGCTCAATAAGATTTACCTGACTAAATAAAGGTTGAATGAATGAATGAATCTCCTTTTTTTCTCCAACATGTGGTTTTTTATGCAACTGTTCAGTTGTCTAAACTGCATACTTCCACTTGTGTTGTAAGCTCATGACAGGTGCTTTGCGTAACATCCTCATATCCGGACGTCGCCTTAAGCACATGGCTGTTTCCTGTGACTTGCTTCAAGTGACATTTTTTCTCAAATTTAAACTTTGCTCTACTTATCCTAAACATGAAAATAAACTTACTAATAGAGATGTATATATACTTTCTTCTAAAATCACTTGACAACAATTAAAAGTGAAATCCAGATCTAACTTTTACAATCACTTAATGAATACTTCTTTGATCACAAAATAGATTATAAAGGAAATTTTGATTACAAAAAATATAATAACATTTGATTGTTTCAGCATCTTGACTGACAAACATAAAATCTTTATTCTAATCAACACACCCATAAAAATACTTTTATTGATCATTCATTCAGTAAGACTGCTTGATTTAAATGTCCACCCCCACAGACATGTGCAGTCTGACCTCAACACCTCTTTTCATCCACCTAACTTGACACCCCCTACTTGAGGTAAGAGGCTGCCCATGTCTGGCCCTCACTCCATCATCCATTTCGCTTCTTCTGTGTGGAGAAGGAGAACGTACTCAACCTCCCTGACACAACTTCACTCAGTGGCCTCAGGGTCGGTTCCTCGATATCAGAAGGGCGTTGGTCTTCGTCCTCTCTGTTGTAATGGTGCCCTTCATCCACCACAGTTACGTTATCCATATGAACTTTTTTTTGGTACCAAATAATTAGCAGCATTGTTAAGCTCAAGAACACCACAAAACCCCGCTTCAGGGTCTGTAGAATGATGCTTTGTCTTCTATCTTGATCCGTTTATATCCCTTGATTGGAAAACATAATTAGAAATCAAGTCCTAACTATAATAATCATAATAATATGTCCAGCTCTAGACTTAGCCTCAGTTCTGC
This sequence comes from Garcialebias charrua, assembly GCA_038048925.1. Taxonomy (NCBI): domain Eukaryota; kingdom Metazoa; phylum Chordata; class Actinopteri; order Cyprinodontiformes; family Rivulidae; genus Garcialebias; species Garcialebias charrua. Next base: position 32,228 of record JBBPBX010019131.1, read on the forward strand.
TATTTCTTTCTTTGTCTATATTATAGATAATTAATAAAAATTGGCCTTATGCTATTAGTGTCTCTTCTTCTGTAGGGTGGCTAGTGATCCAGGTCCTTTTCACTCTTAACCCCTAGCAGGGGAGAGAGAGCTACTTCAGTCCAAAAGAGCATTTCTGCCACTCTGAGGCCCCAGACAGTTACTTGACCTGTACAGACTGTCAGCTGACATGAGGAGCCTCTTCATGACACCAGAACCCCAAGAAACCTAACAATGTTTCATTTTTACTGAAGGATCGTAGCTGAATGATGGGCTGACAATGATAGATATTGTTCTCTCCTGCCATCCTTCAAAGATGGTCACCCACCACTTCAACCAGTTCTTCATACCTTTTTTCCTTTTTATGTTGGTCGGGTCTTGTATAACCATTGTCCTATGGCCTTTGGCCATTTTAGTGCAGTAGTGGATCTCATCTTTTTGCATAAACCCACTTAAGGCTTGCTGTAAGGCTTCGTCTGACACGTCCAAGTTGCTTGCCAAAATTTTTTCCTGCACTGACGTGTCCCAGGTTGAGAAGCCCCTCAACAGAAAGCACCACTCTCACAGGGACATTAATTCCTGGTCTAAGGTCTCCTTCATCTGAGTCTGACTTTGTGGTTCCGCTTGTCCTCCACTTAATGGATTATTATCTTCATCCAATTTTCCCATTCTTGTTGTCTCGAGTGTCTGTTCCTCAAAGCCTGCTGGCTGCGCTTTACCAGTTCAGGGATGATCATAGACTAATTGCCACTAGCTCACTGCCTGGATTATGGGCAGTAATCTTCAGCAAGCCCCCTACCCCACCCACTAGTCTAGTGGTTACTACAGGGTACGTGGCTGGGGGCTTGAACCAGGCACTAGCAACCCTTTTGGTAATTTAGGTTGCCCTGTGTCGACGCTCGGTCTGATTTCGCAGATGCACATCTCTTCTTGACGCTCGGTCAATTTTTCCTTATGCATGTCACTTCTTTGATGTTCTGTCAGTTTTTCCTTATGCATGTCACTTCTTTGATGTTCTGTCAGTTTTTCCTGATGCACGTCACTTCTTTCGACGCTCGATCTGGTTCCTCCTAGATGCATGTCACATTTTTGTCGTCCCTGGGTTATGTTAAGAAAATAAATGTCTCAGTTTCTCTGAAACTCTCGCAACATACGGAACGACCACTGGTCTGGGTCTGGGTTCCTCCTTTTCACCTGATGGCTGCCTGGAGTCCTGTTTGGGTTTCTTCTCTGCTTTCAGGAAGGCCCAGTTAGGATAT
>JBBPBX010019131.1:33669-44782 GCA_038048925.1 Garcialebias charrua
ACAGCAAACTGGTTGGTCCACTTAAGTTGTTTACTTGGTGGGGTAGCTTCAGTTTGCTTTGGACTACTCTGACTGACGAAGCCCTCTGGAGTGAGGGTGAAACGTTTCTACTAAAAAGAAACTGTCCAGATGAACTGATTGAGAATGAGCGGATTTGATACCTGGACTATTGAGAATTAACTTTCTTGTCTTGAACCACTTTGGACATGTCTGCCTGCCTGGGAGGAGTCGACGAGGGACAAGCCCCCAGAAACCATCTTGGCTACAGCAAACTGGTTGGTCCACTTAAGTTGTTTACTTGGTGGGGTAGCTTCAGTTTGCTTTGGACTACTCTGACTGACGAAGCCCTCTGGAGTGAGGGTGAAACGTTTCTACTAAAAAGAAACTGTCCAGATGAACTGATTGAGAATGAGCGGATTTGATACCTGGACTATTGAGAATTAACTTTCTTGTCTTGAACCACTTTGGACATGTCTGCCTGCCTGGGAGGAGTCGACGAGGGACAAGCCCCCAGAAACCATCTTGGCTACAGCAAACTGGTTGGTCCACTTAAGTTGTTTACTTGGTGGGGTAGCTTCAGTTTGCTTTGGACTACTCTGACTGACGAAGCCCTCTGGAGTGAGGGTGAAACGTTTCTACTAAAAAGAAACTGTCCAGATGAACTGATTGAGAATGAGCGGATTTGATACCTGGACTATTGAGAATGAACTTTCTTGTCTTGAACCACTTTGGACATGTCTGCCTGCCTGGGAGGAGTCGACGAGGGACAAGCCCCCAGAAACCATCTTGGCTACAGCAAACTGGTTGGTCCACTTAAGTTGTTTACTTGGTGGGGTAGCTTCAGTTTGCTTTGGACTACTCTGACTGACGAAGCCCTCTGGAGTGAGGGTGAAACGTTTCTACTAAAAAGAAACTGTCCAGATGAACTGATTGAGAATGAGCGGATTTGATACCTGGACTATTGAGAATTAACTTTCTTGTCTTGAACCACTTTGGACATGTCTGCCTGCCTGGGAGGAGTCGACGAGGGACAAGCCCCCAGAAACCATCTTGGCTACAGCAAACTGGTTGGTCCACTTAAGTTGTTTACTTGGTGGGGTAGCTTCAGTTTGCTTTGGACTACTCTGACTGACGAAGCCCTCTGGAGTGAGGGTGAAACGTTTCTACTAAAAAGAAACTGTCCAGATGAACTGATTGAGAATGAGCGGATTTGATACCTGGACTATTGAGAATTAACTTTCTTGTCTTGAACCACTTTGGACATGTCTGCCTGCCTGGGAGGAGTCGACGAGGGACAAGCCCCCAGAAACCATCTTGGCTACAGCAAACTGGTTGGTCCACTTAAGTTGTTTACTTGGTGGGGTAGCTTCAGTTTGCTTTGGACTACTCTGACTGACGAAGCCCTCTGGAGTGAGGGTGAAACGTTTCTACTAAAAAGAAACTGTCCAGATGAACTGATTGAGAATGAGCGGATTTGATACCTGGACTATTGAGAATTAACTTTCTTGTCTTGAACCACTTTGGACATGTCTGCCTGCCTGGGAGGAGTCGACGAGGGACAAGCCCCCAGAAACCATCTTGGCTACAGCAAACTGGTTGGTCCACTTAAGTTGTTTACTTGGTGGGGTAGCTTCAGTTTGCTTTGGACTACTCTGACTGACGAAGCCCTCTGGAGTGAGGGTGAAACGTTTCTACTAAAAAGAAACTGTCCAGATGAACTGATTGAGAATGAGCGGATTTGATACCTGGACTATTGAGAATTAACTTTCTTGTCTTGAACCACTTTGGACATGTCTGCCTGCCTGGGAGGAGTCGACGAGGGACAAGCCCCCAGAAACCATCTTGGCTACAGCAAACTGGTTGGTCCACTTAAGTTGTTTACTTGGTGGGGTAGCTTCAGTTTGCTTTGGACTACTCTGACTGACGAAGCCCTCTGGAGTGAGGGTGAAACGTTTCTACTAAAAAGAAACTGTCCAGATGAACTGATTGAGAATGAGCGGATTTGATACCTGGACTATTGAGAATTAACTTTCTTGTCTTGAACCACTTTGGACATGTCTGCCTGCCTGGGAGGAGTCGACGAGGGACAAGCCCCCAGAAACCATCTTGGCTACAGCAAACTGGTTGGTCCACTTAAGTTGTTTACTTGGTGGGGTAGCTTCAGTTTGCTTTGGACTACTCTGACTGACGAAGCCCTCTGGAGTGAGGGTGAAACGTTTCTACTAAAAAGAAACTGTCCAGATGAACTGATTGAGAATGAGCGGATTTGATACCTGGACTATTGAGAATTAACTTTCTTGTCTTGAACCACTTTGGACATGTCTGCCTGCCTGGGAGGAGTCGACGAGGGACAAGCCCCCAGAAACCATCTTGGCTACAGCAAACTGGTTGGTCCACTTAAGTTGTTTACTTGGTGGGGTAGCTTCAGTTTGCTTTGGACTACTCTGACTGACGAAGCCCTCTGGAGTGAGGGTGAAACGTTTCTACTAAAAAGAAACTGTCCAGATGAACTGATTGAGAATGAGCGGATTTGATACCTGGACTATTGAGAATTAACTTTCTTGTCTTGAACCACTTTGGACATGTCTGCCTGCCTGGGAGGAGTCGACGAGGGACAAGCCCCCAGAAACCATCTTGGCTACAGCAAACTGGTTGGTCCACTTAAGTTGTTTACTTGGTGGGGTAGCTTCAGTTTGCTTTGGACTACTCTGACTGACGAAGCCCTCTGGAGTGAGGGTGAAACGTTTCTACTAAAAAGAAACTGTCCAGATGAACTGATTGAGAATGAGCGGATTTGATACCTGGACTATTGAGAATTAACTTTCTTGTCTTGAACCACTTTGGACATGTCTGCCTGCCTGGGAGGAGTCGACGAGGGACAAGCCCCCAGAAACCATCTTGGCTACAGCAAACTGGTTGGTCCACTTAAGTTGTTTACTTGGTGGGGTAGCTTCAGTTTGCTTTGGACTACTCTGACTGACGAAGCCCTCTGGAGTGAGGGTGAAACGTTTCTACTAAAAAGAAACTGTCCAGATGAACTGATTGAGAATGAGCGGATTTGATACCTGGACTATTGAGAATTAACTTTCTTGTCTTGAACCACTTTGGACATGTCTGCCTGCCTGGGAGGAGTCGACGAGGGACAAGCCCCCAGAAACCATCTTGGCTACAGCAAACTGGTTGGTCCACTTAAGTTGTTTACTTGGTGGGGTAGCTTCAGTTTGCTTTGGACTACTCTGACTGACGAAGCCCTCTGGAGTGAGGGTGAAACGTTTCTACTAAAAAGAAACTGTCCAGATGAACTGATTGAGAATGAGCGGATTTGATACCTGGACTATTGAGAATTAACTTTCTTGTCTTGAACCACTTTGGACATGTCTGCCTGCCTGGGAGGAGTCGACGAGGGACAAGCCCCCAGAAACCATCTTGGCTACAGCAAACTGGTTGGTCCACTTAAGTTGTTTACTTGGTGGGGTAGCTTCAGTTTGCTTTGGACTACTCTGACTGACGAAGCCCTCTGGAGTGAGGGTGAAACGTTTCTACTAAAAAGAAACTGTCCAGATGAACTGATTGAGAATGAGCGGATTTGATACCTGGACTATTGAGAATTAACTTTCTTGTCTTGAACCACTTTGGACATGTCTGCCTGCCTGGGAGGAGTCGACGAGGGACAAGCCCCCAGAAACCATCTTGGCTACAGCAAACTGGTTGGTCCACTTAAGTTGTTTACTTGGTGGGGTAGCTTCAGTTTGCTTTGGACTACTCTGACTGACGAAGCCCTCTGGAGTGAGGGTGAAACGTTTCTACTAAAAAGAAACTGTCCAGATGAACTGATTGAGAATGAGCGGATTTGATACCTGGACTATTGAGAATTAACTTTCTTGTCTTGAACCACTTTGGACATGTCTGCCTGCCTGGGAGGAGTCGACGAGGGACAAGCCCCCAGAAACCATCTTGGCTACAGCAAACTGGTTGGTCCACTTAAGTTGTTTACTTGGTGGGGTAGCTTCAGTTTGCTTTGGACTACTCTGACTGACGAAGCCCTCTGGAGTGAGGGTGAAACGTTTCTACTAAAAAGAAACTGTCCAGATGAACTGATTGAGAATGAGCGGATTTGATACCTGGACTATTGAGAATTAACTTTCTTGTCTTGAACCACTTTGGACATGTCTGCCTGCCTGGGAGGAGTCGACGAGGGACAAGCCCCCAGAAACCATCTTGGCTACAGCAAACTGGTTGGTCCACTTAAGTTGTTTACTTGGTGGGGTAGCTTCAGTTTGCTTTGGACTACTCTGACTGACGAAGCCCTCTGGAGTGAGGGTGAAACGTTTCTACTAAAAAGAAACTGTCCAGATGAACTGATTGAGAATGAGCGGATTTGATACCTGGACTATTGAGAATTAACTTTCTTGTCACTGAGGAAGATTTTGTTATATTTTGGTGGACGATAAATAACCCCACACAGCAGAGGTTGTACAGATTCCAGCACAAACAGCATAAGCTCAAAGCTGCTGTAGGTTTTTAAGAGGTACTTTTGAACTTGACCAGGACTCCCGCCCTCCTTCTGCGTCTTCTGCGGCGCTTGTTGCATAGTAACGTATAGGTGGTGCAGCGTAGGTAGGCAAGAATGGATGCCAGGAAGGGTGGTGGTGACTTAAAATGTCCAAATTTACCACAAGTCGGTATGTTGTTTAGCGAATCTTGTATATTTAGAAGAGTTGAGCGATCATAGACCAGAAGCGAGGATACATCACCAATGAAAAAAAGGCAAAACACAAACTTAAAAAACTCAGGAGAGGTAGACTGCGTGCCGTCAACAAAGGCGCCATCTTGTCCATCCATGAGATCAGCTGGAACTCCCAACAGGAGCGGGGTTAAAGTTTACTGTCCACCATAATCAAACAAACTGTGATTACCAATGGCATGTCGAAGATACAGGAGGGACTGGTGATTTTACACAAGCACAGACTAAAGCCCCCAGTATAGCTCTGCGTTAGTCCAAGCGCCGCGGCACAAGCCTTTGATCGCGGGCGTGAACGCGCCAAGCTCAAATTTTACGACCGCTTACGCGCGCGTTGTCTCACAATAAACTGCCCGGGGGCGGACTGTTTTGTATGAGACGCAAATGTATTAAATTCCTCTTCTTCATCGCTGAACTGGACTTTTCTTTTGTTTTTTTGCCAAAAGTCAAGTGATCGCTTGAAGCGATCACCATTCACTTCCTCCTCCGATGAGAAGGAATGAATGAACTTGTCACAAGTGAACTAAAGTCATGTCCAACGTGGATGCGCAGGTTCTAAATATTTCCTGGTGGGCTGTGAGCTGCAAGACCAGCGCTCCCTGTTTTTATTTCATGTTTTAGAACTTTTTATTAACATATAAACACAAAATACCGCTGCACAGCCTGTGCCTTTTCTTTTACCACCCGACATGTCAATCAATTCAGTAGGCGTGTCAGCAAATGACCAATCAGCGACCTCAGTTTGTGCCGTAGGTAAACGCTCCGCCCTGCTTCTCCTCAAATGATGTCAAGTATTTGGAACAAAAGCGTTGGAGCTCACACAGAGCTATAATGTGAACTGCCTGCACGCCGCACGCGCGCGTCGAGCGGCGTGCTGCACAACTAACAGCTATACTGGAGCCTTTAGTGCTAAGCACAAAACAGTGAAAAAAGCAAACCAGACCAAGAGCGACAGACGGACGGTCACACAGTGGCACCATCTTGCCATGTGATGACAATAAAGAACGTTGAAGGATTCAGCTTTCAGTCAGATCTTTTTAGCTTCTGTAGCAGTGTCTTGATGTTGCTCAATAATTCATGTAAATTTAACAAGGTGGAGTCAGGTCCTCTGGACAGGTTATTCTTTGTTGAACAACAATTGACTCAACTTTGTTAGACTTCTTTAGCAGTCATCAAGCACTTTTGCTGAAAAAACAAGTTTTCCTGATTGTTTAAACTCTTTTTTGCTTGTATTCTGCAGAGAGAAGCCACATCCCCAGCCCTGTGCAAGACCCCGCCCTCTTACCCGTGGACTTAGAGGAAGATGGTTTCCTGATGGAGGCAGGCACCAACAGTGAGGTGCTGGACGTTTCTCAGGTGTTGGTCTACAGGTTGCTGTGAACCTGTCCTCTCACTCCGCCTGTTTCTCTTGCTTCCTGCAGGATCCATCTGGGGTGTTTCAGCTACAAGGTCGTGGTGTGCGCTCACCTCGCCGCTGCATCCCTCATCAGCAGTTCTGTTTGGGCTACTCGCTGCCCTGCTGCGACCCCTGTGACACCTGCTACTGCCGCTTCTACAATGCTATCTGCTACTGCCGTCCAGTTGGCCACACCTGCCCACCCAGGCGCACCTGAAGATGCACCTGAAGACAGCCTGCCATGAAGAAACCTGCAGACTTGTTTGTGCTTTTAATGTGTATTTGACTAAATGTGGTTTTGTGAAATAAACAGCTGAAAATGTCTGTCTAGCTATTTTCTTTACTGACTTTTTCCCTACAGGACTCAATGGAGTTGGTATGTCCAGAAGTCATTGTGCGTGGGGTGGTCAACAAAGGTGAAGTTAGTTTTAGATTGGATATTAATGGATACTCCCGCTCCAGATTCAGCAGTATCTTCCTCTCGTCCGACTCAATGTCCTCAGTCTGCCCCCTCCTCTGAGACGTAGTTCGCTTAGAGACCGTCAATAACTTTTTGAACATTGAGAAACCAAAAAATAATAGCTTTCATGTCATGTGACCTACTGAGACAAAACTAATATCAAAATCAAACAAATTAAGTCAGGTCCTCTAGAAGGGTTCTTCTTTGAAACTTTTCATGTTTTATCCAAAATACTTCTTCAGTCTGAGGAGCTGCAACAAACTCAGTCTTATAAATAACACCTTCTCATAGTGGATCAGCCAAAACCAGCTGATCACATGTAAAAAGGAGAATTGTCTTCCTAACAATTGGTCGTTAATGCTCTACTATTCACAGAAGACTGAGTGATACTAGCAATAACAGTATTGTAAGAGGAGGACCGTTGAACATGGAGGCCTCCACCCCTGTATACTGATCAGTTGCGGCTCCTCAGTAGGGGGGAACTAGGGTGCCACCCCCATCTGGAACTTCTAGAACTATTCACCATTTTACAGTGGTGGGCAGATGAACGCTGGGGAGCGCTAAAGCGCTAATCCGCTTACAGTGGACCTAAACATTTTGTCAGCGTTTTTGTGAATTGACTAACTTTTATAATTCATAAGCGGATTTGTGCTATTTTTATTTAAAATGCAGTACCGCTAATAACTAATTATCTATCAGTAAAAACCAATAAACTTATTTACAAGCTCTTATGCTGGCTTGTTTTACCTTTTTCCCCACGTAAAGAGCAGAGAGGAGGAAGGGTGTGAGGGGGAGGGGGGCAGAGCTGAGAACAGACTCGGATCTACCATGTGCCTGGGGATCCCATTTCAGCAGGGGCCCCGGCCCCGCCGCCCCCCTGCCAGTCACCTACATCACTAACATTGATCCTGCTTGTTAATGTACATTTAACATAAAAATAATTAGTTACGATGAAAACGATCATTAAATACGCAATTAAAAAACGGTCGATTTCTTTATCACCCTACTAAAAATGGACTATTCCATCTTGACATCTTCCGGGTTAGAGGTGAACTCAGGGGCTAATTCTGTGGCTACTGTTTGTGCTGGGTACTTGGATAAATCCGCAGACAACCCCGCTGTTTCAAGCCAAATTAACGCGGCCGGATGATTTTATTGTGTGTTTTGTGTCGACCATTCGACGGTGAGTCGTTATTTTTATGTATTTTAGTTACTTTTCATTAAATCTGTTGACTACCTATAGAATGTTGACATCTTCCGGATCAGAGGTGAACTGGACGCTAACTCTAGCTGGTTGTGCTTGGTTTCTTGGATAAATCCGTAGAGAACCCAGCTGTTTCAAGCCAAATTAACGTGGCCGGATGATTTTATTGTGTGTTTTGTGTCAACCATTCGACGGTGAGTCGTTAGTTTCATGTATTTGGGTTACTTTTATGTATAAATGCGGTGGCGACACACCCGTGTATTTGAGATTTAAACGTGGTTTTAGGGATTAAAAGATCATTCTATTTTTTGTTAATTTCGTGGCCGAATAGAATATATGTACGTAAAGTATTAAATAAATCCTTTGATTTTTGTAATTTCATCCTTTTAGGATCATTTTTGTTACTTTTCAGTTGGCAGTGTAGTGCAAATATTGATAACGCTGCCGGCTATATATAAATATATATATATATATATAATATATATATATATATATATATATATATATATATAATATATATATATAATATATATATATATATATATATATATATATATATATATATATATATATATATATATATAAGCCAGCCACTAGGGAGCACAAGCCAGTGTATCTCTTGTGCCGGTCCCAAGCCCGGGTAAATGGTGAGGGTTGTGTCAGGAATGGCATCCGACGTAAAACACTTGCCAAAACCATAATGCGAGTTCATCAAAGTGAAACCATACCGGATCGGTCGAGGCCCGGGTTAACAACGTCCGCCACCGGTGCTGTTGACAAACAGGGTGCCGGCGGAAATTGTACTACTGTTAGTCGAAGACGCCGAGGAGGAAAACGTGTCAGGAGACAGAGGGAGAGGAGGAAAGTGAAGAATGTAGGACTGAGGGTTGCAACTCTAAATGTGGGGACAATGACAGGCAAAGGTAGAGAGCTGGCTGACATGATGCAGAGAAGAAAGGTAGATGTTTTATGTGTCCAAGAGACCAAGTGGAAGGGCAGCAAGGCTCGCAGTATTGGAGCAGGGTTTAAACTGTTTTACCATGGTGTGGATAGAAAGAGAAATGGAGTAGGGGTGGTCCTGAAGGAGGAGTTGGCAAAGAATGTAGTAGAGGTGAAGAGAGTGTCAGATAGGGTGATGTGTCTAAAGGTAGAAGTAGAAGGTCTGATGCTAAACATAGTAAGTGGTTATGCTCCACAGGTTGGATGTGATGAGGAGGAGAAAGATAAATTTTGGAAAGATTTGGATGAAGTGATAGAGAGTATTCCCAGGGAGGAAAGAGTGGTGATTGGAGCAGACCTGAATGGACATGTTGGTGAAGGAAACAGAGGGGATGAGGAAGTGATGGGTAGGTTTGGTGTCAAGGAAAGAAACCAGGAAGGACAGATGGTGGTGGATTTTGCCAAGAGAATGGAAATGGCTATAGTCAATACCTATTTCCAAAAGAGGGAGGAACATAGAGTGACCTATAAGAGTGGAGGAAGGAGTACGCAGATCGACTACATTCTGTGTAGAAGAGGAAACCTGAAGGAGATTGGAGACTGTAAGGTTGTGGCAGGGGAGAGTGTGGCCAGACAGCATCGGATGGTTGTGTGTAGAATGACTGTTGTTGCGAAGAAGAGAAAAAGAGTAAAATCAGAGAAGAAGACCAAATGGTGGAAGCTAAAGAAGGAAGAATGTTGTGAGAAATTCAGAGACGAGCTGTTAAAGGCTCTGGGTGGTAAGAAAGAGCTTCCAAGTGACTGGGCTACTACAGCAACAGTAATTAGAGAGACAGGTAGGAAGGTACTTGGTGTGTCATCTGGACAGAGAATGGATGATAAGGAAACCTGGTGGTGGAATAGTGAAGTGCAGGACGCCATTCAAAGAAAGAGATTAGCCAAGAAGAAATATGACAGTGAGAGGACTGAAGAGAGGAGACAGGAATATAAGGAGATGGGACATAGAGCAAAGAGGGAAGTAGCTAAGGCAAAGCAGAGGGCGTACAATGAGTTATATGGGAGACTGGACACTAAAGAGGGCGAGAAGGACTTGTACCGATTGGCAAGACAGAGGGATCAGGCTGGAAAGGATGTGCAGCAGGTTAGGCTTATTAAAGATGGGAATGGGAATGTTCTAACAAGTGAGGAGTGTGTGATGGGAAGATGGAAGGATTACTTTGAGGAGCTAATGAATGAAGAGAATGAAAGAGAAAGAAGAGTGGAGGTAATAGAAACTGTGGACCAGGAAGTGGGAAAGATTAGTGAGGGTGAAGTCCGGAAAGCTCTGAAAAGAATGAAGAAGGGGAAGGCAGTAGGACCTGATGACATACCAGTGGAGGTTTGGAAATGTCTTGGAGAGATGGCAGTGAGGTTTTTGACTCAAATATTTAATGGAATATTTGAGGGTGAGAAAATGCCTGAGGAATGGAGAAGAAGTGTGCTGGTTCCCATTTTTAAGAACAAGGGTGATGTACAGAGTTGTAGCAACTACAGGGGAATTAAGTTGATGAGCCACACAATGAAGATCTGGGAGAGAGTTGTGGAAGCAAGACTTAGACAAGATGTAACTATCTGTGAGCAGCAGTATGGTTTCATGCCAAGAAAGAGCACCACAGATGCCATCTTTGCTTTGAGGATGTTGATAGAGAAGTACAGAGAGGGTCAGAAAGAACTCCATTGTGTGTTTGTGGATTTAGAAAAAGCATATGACAGGGTACCAAGAGAAGAGGTGTGGTATTGCATGAGGAAATCTGGAGTGGCAGAAAAGTATGTTAGACTGGTACAGGACATGTATGAGGACAGCAGGACAGTGGTGAGATGTGCTGTGGGTGTGACAGATACCTTCAAGGTGGAGGTGGGATTGCATCAAGGATCGGCTCTGAGCCCCTTCTTGTTTGCTCTGGTGATGGACCGACTAACAGATGAGGTCAGGCAGGAATCCCCATGGACTATGATGTTTGCAGATGACATTGTGATCTGTGGTGAGAACAGGGAACAAGTGGAAGAGAACTTGGAGAGGTGGAGGTATGCTCTTGAAAGAAGAGGAATGAAAGTCAGTCGTAGTAAGACAGAGTACATGTGTGTGAATGAGAGGGAGGCCAGTGGAACAGTGAGGCTACAAGGAGCAGAGGTCACAAAGGTGCAGGACTTCAAGTACTTGGGGTCCACTGTACAGGAAAATGGGGAATGTGGTAAAGAGGTGAAAAAGAGAGTCCAGGCAGGATGGAGTGGATGGAGAAAAGTTTCAGGAGTGATTTGTGACAAAAAGGTGTCAGCAAAGGTCAAAGGAAAAGTTTACAAGACAGTGGTGAGACCAGCTATGTTGTATGGTCT
>JBBPBX010019132.1:0-30434 GCA_038048925.1 Garcialebias charrua
CTGCAGCTGAGCAGCAACATGCTTTTTCCAGCACTTTAGACAGAAAAGGGAGGTGTGAAATTGGGCGGTAATTAGAAAAAATGTCGGGATCCAAATTAGATTTTTTCAGAAGAGGCCTAATGATGGCAGTTTTTAGAGGCAGTGGAACATGACCAGATTGTAGAGACTGATTTATTATTTGAGTGATAAGTGGGCCTATTGCAGAATGATTGGTTTTTATGAGAGACGAGGGGAAAGGATCCAGGGCGCAGGATGAAGGCTTCATTTTCTTGATGATGGCCTCCACCTCACTCTGAACAACTTCGTCAAAGCTGTTTAGGGTCCCAGAATGCAGACGGGTGGGTGGCACACTGAGAACGGGGAGGTTGTGGAGCTGAGATCTGATAGTGTCAACTTTGGTTTTAAAAGATGAAAGAAACAGGTCGCATTTTTGAGCAGAGTCCTCAAGAGTTTGCTTAATGGGATTAAGCAGACGAGTGATTGTGGAGAAGAGCTGTTTAGAGTTTCCAGGGCAGGTGTTGATGATGTTAGAATAATATTTGGAGCGTGCTTCTTTAAGAGAATAGGCGTATGCTTTCTGATGTTCTTTATATGCCTGCTTATGCACAGACAGACCAGATGATTTTACACGTCTTTCAATAGCACGGCCAGTTGCCTTCATCTTGCGCAGCTCATCAGTGTACCAAGGGGCTGAACGGGAGAAAGACACCAGTCTTGTCTTCAAGGGGGCGTGTAGGTCCAGGAGCTCCCGAAGAGATTGGTTGTAGTAATCCACAGAGTCATCTGCAGAAGAATGATTGACAGCGGTCAGGGTGTGAAGATCGGCAGACAGAACATCAAGGGAAATGTTTTTAAGGTCACGGAACTGGATGGGTCGTTTTGGGTTTGAAGCAGGCGAAGATGAAGGCACTTCCAGGGAGATGACCCTGTGATCTGAGACACCCAGGTCATATACAGATAAGTTATTGATGAGTACAGTGTCTGTAATCACCAAATCCAGAGTATGCCCCCTGCTGTGCGTAGGGGCGTCAACATGTTGAGTGAGATTAAGAGAGTCCAGAAGAGACTTAAAATCTGTTGCCAGAGGTGAAGAAGAATTGTCCACGTGGATATTTAAGTCGCCAAGAAAAATAGTCTTCACAGGGGAGGTGCAGAAAAAAGTGAGGAGGTCATGCATCTCTGAGTTAAATGAAACATGCGGTTTGGGAGGTCTATAAATTAATATAACATTCATCAGGAGTGGGGCTTTGAAGCTGAAAGCCAGACATTCAAAAGAGGAAAAGTCCTGAGAAGACAGATGAGACAATTTTAAATTACTGCGGTAGATTACAGCCAGACCACCACCGCGGCCAGTGCTGCGGGCTCTCTGCAGATAACTGTATCCAGAGGGACACGCCTCATTCAGAGAACTGAACACATTTGGTTGGTGCCACGTCTCTGTAAGACACATGAGGTCCAAGTTCTTCTCCAGAATGTGATCATGAATTAAACATGACTTGTTGGAAAGAGACTGCACATTGAAAAGTTCTAATTTAATACCAGTTGGAATAGGAGCTTTTTGAACCGGTTTAAGCAGACTGAAATCCACTCCACGTTTTCCTCGCCACTTCGTGCGCAGAGGACTACAAAGGCCTACAGACGCAGCGTTCTGATGACGCCATCGAGGTGCGACACGTCTCTCAGTCCAGACAGCACTAATCGAATCCGAGTTCGCTTGAGAAGAAACGATTTTCCTTCGAGAGCTTCTATGGATGTAACGAGGTCTACGCAGAAGTCCCAGTTGTTTGATGGTGGAAACAGAAAGAGGAATGGAGCAGTTGTTAAGTTCAAACAACTGCGAAGCGGAGTACGTCAACATCCACGAGCCGGTGGAGGCTAGCACAGAGCTAGCCGCTAGCAGCAGGCCCACGGCTCCGAGAAAGATATACAAGAAGCAGAGAGAGGTAACTCGAACGAGCATTACCTTGAAGGAGTACAGAAGAGAGTCCAGAACAGTCCAGAGGACACAGGAAGTTGAGAGAGGCAGCAGGTAAGCGAACAATAAATGCAGCTACGTGATACTCGAAGCTAAATTCGTGTTTAAGCTAGCGGGAGCTAGCAGCCCCTACTATTAAAGTTCCGGTTAGACTAGGAAAGTTTTCTATCTAATGAATCAAGCAAACAAGTCAAATCTTGGCTTCGCCACGATCTCCCATCCTGAGCAAGCACAATGGCATCAGTGGAAAGGAAAAACTCCCTTTTAGAAGGAAGAAACCTCTAGCAGACCCAGGCTCAGGACAAGCGGTCATCTGCTTTGACCGGCAACTTATAATGTTTGCAGATCCACAACGCAGTCAGAAAAGACAGTTGCTCTAAAACTAACTAACTAAAACACAAAACTTAATCACAGAAAGGTAGAAATGTCTGCGTCCGTTCACACAGGTGCTGTACACAGGCTTGCGCCTGCCGCACTCTGCGTTCTTATGTGGTCCTTATGTGGTTTCAGTCCTGATGTCAGAGTATGAGAGTCATGGAATATTTATTGTCATTTGCACCACATGTGGAACATGTGATGAAACAAGATTATGTACACAGGGTCCCAGTTACATCCTGTGTACATATGATACACATATGATGTGTTCTCAGTTCTGATAGACTGAGTATTAATATGGTTTCAGTCCTGATAGAATCAGTATAAATATGGTTTCAGTTCTCATAGACAGTATTAATTTGATTTCAGTCCTGGTTTGGTCTAAGTCCTGATCTGGTGTCAGTCCTGATATGTTCTTAGACCTGATAGACTCAGTTTGAATATGGTTTCAGTTCTTATGTGGTCTCACTCCTGATAGACTCAGTATTAATATGGTCTCAGTCTTGAAATAGAGCTGTCGTTTCTAACCCGACCCAAATCCCGAACCGGATTATGGCCTGTCCGGGCCGTTCTAATGCGATTAATGTGTGGGCCGGGCCGGTCTCTGTCTTTGATGCGGTTTTATGAATCATACATCACACATCAAAAATAAAATGAGAGGATGAAGAAAAAGAACAGTGCAGTAGTTAATCAGACTGTGGGAGAGATCGTTGGCGCATTGTGCAACAATTGTGCACGTGGGCTCCGGCTGCTGTGGTTTTACGAATCATACAGCACAAAAAAATGCACAATATAAAATTTAGTTGATCTACTTGTTGAGGAGGAATCAGGTCAGACCGGCTGGTTTAAAGAGGTTTAAACAAGTTGCATTTAGTCAGATGGACAACCTATCACCGGCCAGGCACATCCACCAGTTGAAATGGATTTGGGACCTGTCCAGCATGTACCCCGCCTTTCGCACAGTGACAGCTGGATATAGGCACCAGTGACCCCTGCTACACGAAAAGGAAGAAACGGAATAATATAATGGATCAGCTGATCACCGGCTGTGCGCGTCTCCACACCTGCTGACATCTGCGGTGAAGGAAGTAGCAGCATCTACAAAAGTCGAAGCGAGCAGTGTGTTCAGTTAAAATAGCCTTGTTCTATATTTTTCCAAATAATTTTTCTCTAAAAATAGTTTTGTTCATCTGTGTAATAGCCTATCTTTACAGTTGATTTTTAGGCTATTCGTGTTGTATGTTAATATCCATTTGGTGACTTGTTAATTAGGGCTGCAACGATTAGGTGACATTGTTGACAATTATCGACAATAAAAAATAATTGATGACGAATTTAATTGTCGTTAGGTTGTTTTTTATCCACCTTATTCCTGAGGGGGTCACTGTAGAAGCGATTATGTGTCTTACTTCCGTTTCACACCGGAAGTAGAATTTCTGCACTGGCTCCTCGTTGTTTACTTGCTAATCTGCGCGCATCGTTGAAGTTCTGTTTTCTGTTATTTCAAGCTAATATTGTCACAAAGATGTCTTACGGAGCTCGGGTACCTGTTGCGCTGTTCGTGGCTGTACGAATAATCAAACGAAGCTGAATTTGTGGCTGCAACTAGTGTGTGTTGAACATGCTCCGAAAACAAAAACCTGCATCCTTCTTTGTGGCTGGGCTACGAGAAACCACCTGAAAAAAGACACTGTATCCTCCACAGGATCGAGAACACCAGGTATGATTTAAGAGACAGCTTTTAGTTTTATGATTTTATGTAGTCAGTGATTAAATGATAATAATATTTTCGTTCATAACAGGCAAATAAACACACGCACCTATATATGTATGCTGTGTGTGCATTTATTTATACATATCTATATATATCTATATATTAGGCATGTAACGGTTGTAATGGGTTTACCGAACCGTTTCGGTACACCACGTTCGGTTCGGTCCACCTGCGTACCGTTTCGGTTATTTTTTCACTCATTAAACGTTCTTAACAGGGGAATATATGCACCGCGGAACAAAATTTCCTGGGCGCGTTTCAGCACGGACCTATTTTCGCGTGGCACGCGCAGCATTTAGCCGTTAGCATCTCGTGCGGTCTCCTGTTTTTGAACGTTATAACTTTCTTATTAAAAGACGAGCGAACGCGCAGCTTGTGTGGACTTTGTTTCATGAAGTCTCTGCAGCAACTGCGTGACGCAGCAGCAACACGTCACGTGAACGCGCTGGAAACTGTCATCCGAACGTGAACAGCAGCTGTATTAAAACTACTACATCCGAACGTGAATGAAGAGCTGTATTAAAACTTCTTCATCAGGTAATCACAGCGGTCCAGAGCAATAACACAAGCTGTATGAGTTTTTAAATCTCTGAATCTGTCTGAACGTTGTTATATGCGCAGGTTTTAAAGTTACTGAGCGTCGCTATGAGACATTCATCACGTCAACACTTCAAAAAGTTCAGCTCTTTATGAAAAAACTAACTGATGTTGTCAACAACAAGCCCTGGACCAGATTAAAGCCCTGCCATGATGATGAAGAGTGAGAGATTCAATTGTTCAAGAGGTATTGTTTTATTATTATCTAAATAATCTTTTTTTTTAAATCATAATCTTATTAACTTGTTTTTTTTAAATCTCTTTTGTTTTTTATTTCCAGTCTGTGACAGAGGTAAATCCACCTGCAGCTAAGTGATGACTGAACTGAACTCTGAACTGTTCCCACAGTCCCACCTGTCCCACCAAGAAGAAGTTGTGAGTACAGTAATGAGGACAAATACAGCCACACTGCTGCTACTGGACAAAAACTTGATTAGTTAGATTGTAAACAGTCTGTTGCTGCTTATTGTTCTGACTGTTATTGTATTTATTAAGATTTTTATTATTGTTAGTATAGTTTATTTATTGTAGAGTGCTGTTTATTTAAAATCAGAGTCAGAGTCAGAGAGTCTTTATTGTCATTTGCACCGCATGTGGTACATGTGATGAAAACGAGATTATGTACACGGGGTCCCAGTTACATCCAACAACAAATGCAAGAGAAAAACAGTAATAACATCTAGAATTAACTAAGAAAAACATCAACTAGTAATACACTAAGCCCTAATATAGTGGAAAAACATCATTATAAACAGCAGCACGAACATGAGTCTGTATGAGCAGATGGTCACAGATGAACACAGCAACAAGAAAACAGATCAGCATCAGCATGATGTGATATTTTGCAGTGTTTATTTTTATTTTATTTTTATTTATTCATTCATGAGTCTAACAGCCTCAGGGTAGAAGCTGTTCCTCAGTCTAGTGGTTCTACATTTGATGCTCCTCAACCTCCGTCCTGAGGGGAGTGGGGCAAAGAGTGAGTGTGCTGGGTGAGTGAGGTCTTTCATGATGCAGGTAGGGGTTGAACGAGTACATAATTTTTAACCTCGACATTAACATAAAAAAACTCGAACGACGCTCGAGTAGCCGATGACGTCACAGTGTCTTACGATGCAAAATAAATAAATAAATATAAATGCCTAAAAACGTCTTTACAAAAAGAAAAAAAAGACCAACAAAGCATTGGGAGCATTTATTATGCTCCTATCATTTATCATACTGCACATAAGTCACAGGAAAAACAAAACTATTAGTTATATTAATAATATTAAAAGTGAAAGTATAAGGCGATGAAAACCGAAACTTAAAAAACAAATTGGGCCACAGCCACACCGTACCACCGCCTGCAGCTGTGCAATTTAGGTTTACTTTTAGAGATTGTGTTTATAGATTTTTAATAGCTCTAGAGAGATGAATATTTGTTTTTTTGTTTGTGAAACGAGAGAGATGAAGCCGTTTCAACCGTGTTATATATGGGACCTGCAATAAAACACTGCCCTCTGCTGTCACAACAATCTACTACGGTGTTGAAGCAAAGAACGTCAACAGGATGTTTCAATGAGTGGCGCAATTTATAAAATTATAAACTGTTTTACCTTTTTGACAAGACTGGACCAGCTTCATAGATCCGTGCGCACAAAGGAATCCATTTTGTAGCGTCTACTAAAAGCTAAAAGCTACCGCGCGCTCTGTTTTTATCACGTGATGACGTCACTACGGGTACCCGAGTTGGACAAAAAAGCCTCGATAGAAGTCAAAGCACTCGACCTGTCGAAAACTCGGTTATTCTGTTAATGCACTAGATGCAGGTGGCTCTTTTCCTGCATCTGGAGGTGTAGATGTCTGTGATGGTGGGGAGACTGACTCCGACAGACCTCTGTGCAGCCTTCACCACTCTCTGTAGAGCTTTCCTCTCTACAACTGTGCAGCCTCCATGCCACATGTTGATGCTGGAGCACAGGACGCTCTCCACTGCACACCTGTAGAACGAGGTGAGAACTGGGCTGCTCAGACCAGCACGTCTCAGTCGTCTGAGGAAGTAGAGTCTTTGATGACCTTTCTTGATCAGGCTGGTGGTGTTGTTGGTCATCCAAATGGGTCACTTTTATTTATTACTACAATACAATACAAACATATTTTTGGCACATTTTCAAAATAAACATTTTGTAAGTCTTTATTTTGTAAAAAAAAAAAAAAAAATTTGTACCGAAAAAACCCGAAAATAAACCGAACCGAGCTCTCCTTGTAGTTGAACCGAACCGAAATGTGATTTTAGCGTACCGTTACACCCCTAATATATATATATATATATATATATATATATATATATATATATATATATATATATATATATATATATATATATATATCAGAGTCAGAGTCAGAGAGTCAGAGAGTCTTTATTGTCATTTGCACCGCATGTGGTACATGTGATGAAAACGAGATTATGTACACGAGGTCCCAGTTACATCCAACAACAAATGAAAGAGAAAAACAGTAATAACATCTAGAATTAACTAAGAAAAACATCAACTAGTAATACACTAAGCCTAATATAGTGGGAATAAACAGCAGCACGAACATGAGTTTGTATGAGCAGATGGTCACAGATGAACACAGATGAACACAGCAACAAGAAAACAGATCAGCATCAGTATGATGTGATATTTTGCAGTGTTTATTTTTTATTTTATTTTTATTTATTCATGAGTCTAACAGCCTCAGGGTAGAAGCTGTTCCTCAGTCTAGTGGTTCTACACTTGATGCTCCTCAACCTCCGTCCTGAGGGGAGTGGGGCAAAGAGTGAGTGTGCTGGATGAGTGAGGTCTTTCATGATGCAGGTGGCTCTTTTCCTGCATCTGGAGGTATAAATGTCTGTGATTGTGGGGAGACTGACTCCAACAGACTTCTGTGCAGCCTTCACCACTCTCTGCAGAGCTTTCCTCTCTTCAACTGTGCAGCCTCCATGCCACACGTTGATGCTGGAGCACAGGATGCTCTCCACTGCACACCTGTAGAAGGAGGTGAGGACTGGGCTGCTCAGACCAGCTCGTCTCAGCCGTCTGAGGAAGTAGAGTCTCTGATGACCTTTCTTGATCAGGCTGGTGGTGTTGTTGCTCCAGCTGAGGTTATCATTCATGTGTACACCCAAGTATTTGTAGCTGGAGACCACTTCCACTGCAGACCCACCTATTTTCAGTGGGGCATGGGTGTGTTTGTTCCTTCTGAAGTCCACAATCATCTCCTTTGTCTTCTTCACATTCATGTGAAGATTATTCTCTTTGCACCAGCTCTCCAGGTGTTCCACCTCCTGTCTGTAGCTGGACTCATCATTGTTTGTGATGCATCCCACCACCGCTGTATCATCTGCAAACTTAACAATATGACAGCCTGGAAGTGTGGCTGTACAATCATATGTGAGCAGAGTGAACAGAAGGGGGCTCAGCACACATCCCTGAGGAGAGCCAGTGCTGAGGGTTATGGTGGAGGAGGAGAAGTTGTGGATCTTCACGGACTGTGGTCTGTCTGTTAAGAAGTCTAGTACCCAGTTACAAATAGAGGGGCTTAGTCCAAGTGTAGATAGTTTGTCTATCAGAGTTTGGGGGATCATGGTGTTGAAGGCAGATGTGAAGTCCACAAAGAGCAGACGCACGTATGAGTCCTTCTGATCCAGGTGGGTGAGAGCAGTGTGGACCACGGAAGAAATGGCGTCCTCTGTTGATCGGTTCTCACGGTATGCGTATTGATGAGGGTCCTCATTGATGTTGACGGTTGCCTTGATGTGGGACATGACCAGTTTCTCAAAACATTGGGCCTCATGCACAAACCGTTCGTACGCACAGATTTGTGCTTAAACTGTGCTTACGAGTGATTTAGGAGCATATGTGGCATTCAACAATGTTCACGTATCCTACGATTTTTTTCAGATACGAACAAAATCTACGTGTGGTCCGGACCTGTCGTATATTTTACGAGCGGTCCGTCTGCTGTCATCCAGACAGCATTACTCCACAAATAACTTCATATTTCGTTATTTAGGAAATGTTTAGAGTTTAAAAAAGTAACGCACCACAATTGTTTTTGACAATAGGTTCTGTTTGAAGTCGAATTATAATTTTAAATGTAATAATGACTAACGGATTAAAGTATTTAAATGAAAATCAATTTGTTATCAATGCCGTTTTCTAACACTACAATATTAATATGAAGATCTCAAACTGAAATCAACTTAAACCATGAATTAATTTAAGTTTAATTTGCCGCGGTATCGCAGACTTCGGTAAGCCAGACTTTACACAGACTTCCTCCAGCTGCTGTCATAGCTCTGATGTGGCTCAGTCAGTAGAGCACTGCGTCGCAGTTCCGACGGTCATGGGATCGCCTCCCGTGGGAGGACAACGTTTTTTTTTTTTTTTAATTCATTCCAGATTTAAAAAACACAAGAAAACTATTTACAATACAACAAGAAATAAAGCATAAAGCCTTTTTAATTTGGAATGAATAAATAATCTAAAGTAAGAAGGAAAAAAAAAGAATCATACCTTGTGGGACTCGATCCCACGAGGTGTAGAAAAAAGGTTAGGAACAGCTAACAGTGCAATGCTTTAACCAGTAAGCCACCAGTACGCATGCATGTTTCGAGATCCACATTTATTATAAACAAACTTTCTTTGGTTTTAGCTGGTCATTTACTTCCATGAGTGACGCTGCTAATAAGGACAGATTTTCTTTTCTTGTCCTCAGAGACCACAGAACTTCATCCTCCGCACCGGTAGAGTTCTTCTTTTTTACTTTTCGCTGTCATTTTATGAACGTACACGTTCTGCCTCTGAGGCAGGAAACGTAGCCTTATATGGCGTTTTGAGGGGTGGGAATTATGTAAATAAGCTCACGCGTGCACGCGCAGCTGTTTAGAACAGGTGAGATTCATCAACTTTAAGCAGCCCGTTTACACGCTTTTCCTGTGGATAGAAGAGTTTGTTGGATCTGACGTGGCATGTTCGTACGAACACTTCGTACGAACAAAAGTAGGAGACATTTAGGATAAGAATACGAACTGTTTCGTGCATGAGGGCCATTGTGTGTGTGTGTGTGTGTGTGTGTGTGTTCATAAATGAACCCTAATGTTTGTATAGTGTACTTTTACTTTCAGATGGGCTTGATGAGAGTGTGGAGCTGCTCAACACAGTCACATGCAGCATGACTGTTGGAATGTTGACATAATGTCAGAACAAACCAACAACCTTATTCTATGGTTGCCCCGTGAAACAATTAAAGCAACATGTTTTGAAGAAAGCTAAAAACTTGCACTCCAGAAGTGAATCATACATGCAAATAACACTGTGAAATATTTATTGGCTGTTTCTCCCTCTGGAATAATCATGTTTATTTCAGATGCTTATGGTGGTAAATGCAGTGACAGGTTTATAACACAGAACTCTGGGTTTCTGGACTATCTGCGTGCTGGAGATCAGGTGATGGGTGATCGTGGTTTCACAGTGAGGGACCTGCTGCAAGAGCATGGTGTCAATGTAATCATTCCAGCATTCACACGCAAAGGATGCCAGCTTATTTCAAGTGAGAAGACATTAAATGTAAACATTTTTCTCAAACATGTACAGTACTGGTGTACTTGCTGTGAACGTAACACAACTCTTAACATGTTTTTTTAAAGGATGCAATGTTAACTACAGTATATTACATTAGAAAAGTATTTGCTAAGATGATTCTTTTATGTACAATAGTTGACTGTTAACCTTCTTACAAGGTTAGTTTTTTGTGTACACTATATCAGTTAATTTTGGATTAAACTACTGTTTCTATCTAAATGTCACTTATTTCATTATCAAGTTTTTAAAGATCGTTTCCTGTCTATTTCATTATTTGTTTTCATTTACTGTATTTTATTAAAAGTTCTCAAGGTGCTTCATTTGTGAATCAGTAAAGTCTTTGTCAAAAGAAATGTCAAGCTCCAGGTGCTCAGTTGGTGTCCAGATAAACATCTTGCAGCTCAAAAGTCCAAGACACATCATTGTTAGCTGGACCTGGTGATGTGGATTTTTAATGCTTAGACTGGACTCTGTGTTTGCCTTAAGGTAAATAAGAAAGTGTCCCACCTCTCTTAACATAACAGGACCAACCTTGTTACTATGAAGATACTAATAAGCTTCAGAGCTTTTCAGATTGCTCATCGCTTCACCATCTGAAGCAACTGTCAACAAAGTAGCTAAGTATGCTAGTAGCTAAACATGCTAGTGTACGTTATTTTCGGCCACTTCTTCAAGTCGTCCTCCCACCCCTCAACAGCTATAGGTAGCGGTAAAACAATATCTCCACATTTGAGTTGTGATAGTTTGTGTTCCCACATATTTTATGACCTAAAACCTCTGACGAAAACCGGTTAGCGCGTTGCTAGCGTGTAAAAAAACTGCCGATTCTGACTTTCGGCGGAAGTCGTTCACATAATTCGCGCAAGGCATCATGGGGGCTAGGAATAAGGTGGATTACAGATTTTTTTTAACGGAGTGAGACATCTTTCTATCCGTCTATCTCTGGCGAGCTTCACACATGCGCAATGGCATTCAGCGGCATGTTTAGTCATGGCGGCTACTGGGGAAACAACACGGCTCGCTAAACGATCCAAGGTCTAGTACAATTTCACTCACAATATAAGGAAAAAATAAACTTATCTACAACATTTGCAAAGCTGACCTTGCATATCATGGAAGCACTTCTGTGATGCACAAGCATTTAAAGAGGAGGCACATCGGACATCTGGAAGCAGACACGGAGTTGGACACACCCCCAGTAAGATATGCTTGTAAAGTACCTCATTAACAGTAAACAGGAGACAACTCATACTGTTATTTGTCGAAAACAGGTTGTGTGTATGACTGCAGAACTGATAACAAAAAATACAACTTGAATTAAATGTTAAAGATGTACTTTGATTTTAAAAGAAATGTATTGTCTGAAATTTATGTAGCACGAAGAGGACCATGCCGCTTTCCCTCGTCGATGGTGAAGGGTTTGAAGAAGTGATTCACCAGTTCAATTCAGATTACATCCTCCCATCCAGAACCCATTTCATCCACTTGGAGAAAAAAAAGCTGCCTGCCTTACAGGATGGCTTGGTTCATGTCTCAAGAAACCAGACTTTTGGCTGAATGGATTACATCTAGGGGATTTTCTCAGGCATGTTCCATTGATATGGTCATTTTATTTTGAACATTTGGAAGCGAGTGGACCGACACAGACTGAAGGTAGATGTCATTAAAGTTCTGCCTGTTCCCAAAATAATCATGTTTATCTGAAATTTGGCTCACTGACTGGCCTTGACAAGCCGTCTTATCTCAACACGCCTGCTGTACATTGATTGATCAATCAAATTCCTATAATTTAACGTCAGCAGATTTAAATTAGGGACAACAGAAAACAAGTAAATAAGGTGACATATTACTTATTATCTGGAGGTACTTTTGCGTAGTTACTACTGACAAAGAGAGGATAGGAGGAAAAGAAAGGGGTTAAAAGGAAGTTATCTTGAGTTTTCAACCAGGATAACACGTTCTCCGTGCGATTTCCAATTAGATGTAGGTCTGCTTTTAGTAACCTGGCGATTCTTTATCTGGCACGACGGTCAGTCAAGAAATGGAGCTTCCTTGACATCCGAGAGGAGGTCAGTCTGGTTACCTTTGCAGCTCTTCTCACGTCCGACTTTGACCCACTGAAGTAACGGTAGTCCGGTTGATTTTTCAAGATAAACTATTCCAGAAAGGAAAGTTCATTAAGAACTTGGAGCTTAACACTTGAGTAAGTTTACAGCAAGTTTGCTGTAACCCTTGCTGAGAACGCAGGCCCTTGGAATCTGACCAAGCGTCCATAGCTTAAAAGAGAAAGTTTCACATCCCACTTCCTCGCAGCAACTGGAAGTTCCAGGAAGTTTAGAACTTTTAAAAGGATCTGACGTCAGTGACTTTCTCCTTCCCGATTGGTCAGTTCAATCAGGGAATGGGAGGAGATTAGTTGATGTCAAGTGAACGTCAGAAAGGAATGTTTAGAAAAACAGAGAAGCAGATATTTTTAAGAGAAGGACAGAATTGAGACGCCAGAGAAATGATGTGACTTGATTAAGCTGTTTCTCATTTCTAAACAAAACTGAACAGACTATTCTGACATAACCTTCAACTTAAACACAATTAGACACCATCATATGAAGAAGTGACCAGCATTAGTAACAGCATAAACAATGATCATAAAATGACCAGAGTTATTCTGTTGATATATTAGAATTAGAACAAATTTAAAGAAGTCTCTTCTGATTTAATTTGTGTCTTGATTCA
Organism: Garcialebias charrua; assembly: GCA_038048925.1. Classification (NCBI taxonomy): domain Eukaryota; kingdom Metazoa; phylum Chordata; class Actinopteri; order Cyprinodontiformes; family Rivulidae; genus Garcialebias; species Garcialebias charrua. The sequence continues at coordinate 13,067 of JBBPBX010019132.1, forward strand.
AATTAAACTGGAATAAAACAGTGATTTTGTCCTTCACTGCAGTCCCCTCCCCCCCCCACACACACACATACACATGAGTGTACACAGATTTCCATGAACTGAGTGATTCTATCTAGTCAAAAATGTGTTAGGAATTTTTTTGTCTCCAAACCCTATGTGTCATTTTTCACCACTTTGATTGTCTGTCCAACAGGTCTCACTTGTAAATGAGTCTGTATGTTACTTATCAACGTCTTAACTCTCAGACGCGCAATGTTGACAAATACCAACAGAACTCCAAAGTGAAAATGTGTTAATAATGTCTGCATTGAAAGTGTGTAAACAAATGATGCTGGATTGAGGTATTCACATTCCAAAAAATGATCAACAGGAGGGAAATGTTGAAATAATCATTTTTATTGTGTTCCTTTTATGTTTTATCCTTCAGTCACTGGACACACGGTCAGGCTGATTAGGTAACAGGGGTCCGATCGGGACCGTTCAACGTAAAACTTGACACTTCCTATTGTCAGGGGGCTTGGCTTATGTGATGTCATGATTTGACCATTCAGTATTGCAGGGGACCAGATGTGGGTCAATCACTGAAAGCTTGATGTATTAGACAGTTTTTAGCGTTTCGTTTTTCATGGCAAGATATCTAAATTTGACGTCTGGCTCCGCCCCTTTAGCATGCTTCAAAACAAACCATTTTGATAACTTTTGGTCCCACAAGCCAAAGAAACCGGCCAAGTTTGTACCTGATTGAGCAAAATCCCTAGGAGGAGTTCGTTCAAATGCGGAGGTTGTATACTGCCAAAAAAGTGTGAAAATTTGGTCAGCATTCCAAAATGGCCGCCTTCCCATTTATCGTACAACGTTGGTGCTAGAGGGTTTTCTGTGCATCTTGTTGATTTGGACAAGTGTACCAAATTTCATGATTCTACATCAAACTAAGGCCAATGCGGAGGGTAGTTTGAAAATTTCTAGGTGGCGCTCTTGAGCCGTTTCTGTTTTGATTTTGGCCACGCCCCCAAAATACGTACATTTTCACAAGACCTGATGCGGCGGCCAAATTTGGCGAGTTTTGGGATATTATAAAGCCCCCAAAACACCAATTAATTTGGCATAAAAAAACTGCAGTTCCGACCTGAACAGAGCGATTACAATAGACCTTCGCAGCGCGCAGCGCTTAGCTGCTCGGGCCAGCGCTTAGCTGCTCGGCCCTAATAATGACGATCAAGACCCTTGAACCTTGAGAAGGACCAGCAGATGGTAATGTGCCAAAAGAAGTCAGCAGGTTCAATAGCTGAAAACTCAGGGAGCACATGTTTCATCTCTGCCAGTTTCTACACAACAATGTTCTTTAATTCCTTTTTAAAGAGTTGCTTTGGGCATGAAATAGAGAAATAGGCTGCAATTTGATCGACATCATCTATACAGCAAAGCTCCAGCTGATCAAGGGACACTTTAGAACCTGCTCAAGATCAAACTCTGTCATGCCTAACAAGTGCAACATGTTGCAACTGCTCAACTAAGTATGTCACTCAACTAAACTAACCAAATAATCACCATCTTTAAGTCACAAGATTACATTAAATATCTCAGATGTGCCCCCATTGATATTATGACCTGGCTCAGCCAGGATAAAGTGGAGGTTAACATTAAAACCAGGTGGAATGAGGTTTTTAATAAAGTGATAATTTATTTGGTCAATTAATCAAAATTAAACAAAAAGAGAGCACTTTCAATTAAGTACCAATTAGCAAATATGTTTTACAACATTTTCTAATGAAGGCAATAACAAAGTAATGTTAAACGGACGAGTTAAGCCTCAAAGTAAATCAATACAGCTCAAGATCATGATGAAGCCTTCTGACAGTCTGGGGCTGAACACCTCAATGTGTAACTGGCTGCTAGACTTCCTGACCGGGAGACCACAGACAGTACGGATCGGGAGTAACACATCTAGCACCATCACATTGAACACAGGGGCCCCACAAGGATGTGTGCTGAGCCCCCTTCTATTCACCCTGCTAACACACGACTGCACACCATCGTACAGCTCCAACCACTTCATCAAGTTTGCGGACGACACAACAGTGGTAGGTCTCATCAGCAACAACGATGAGACGGACTACAGGAACGAGGTGAGCCGCTTGGCCTTGTGGTGCGGACACAACAATCTCACTCTCAACGTGGAGAAGACAAAGGAGATTGTCGTGGACTTCAGGAAGAGGGATGCACAACATGCCCCTCTGACCATCAACAGCACCGCAGTGGAGAGAGTGGACAGCACCAAGTTCCTGGGAGTGCACGTCTCGAAGGACCTGTCCTGGAGCAGGAACACTGCAGCACTGGCCAAGAAGGCTCACCAGCGCCTCTACTTTCTCCGCAAGCTGAAAAGGGCTGGAGCTTCAACCCCCATCATGTGCACCTTCTACAGGGGTGCCATAGAAAGTGTCCTGACCAGCTGCATCACGGTGTGGTTTGGTGCATGTACTGCATCATGCCGCAAGAGCCTCCAGCGCATCGTGAGAGCAGCTGAGAAGATCGTCGGCACCTCCTTGCCCTCACTGCAGGACTTACACAGCAAACGCCTCACTCGGAAAGCCCTCTGCATGGCAGGTGATCCCACACACCCACTACACAGCTGCTTCAGACTGCTGCCATCAGGGAGGAGACTGAGGACTCTCCAGGCTCGTACCAGCAGACTGAATGACAGCTCTGTTCATCAGGCAATCAGGATGCTAAACACTCTGCCTGCTCTGCCTCCCCTCCCATTTGAACTGCCTTAACACAAAAAACTTTCTCACACATTACCACTCAACACAATGGCCCTCATTCATGAAACTGTTCGTATTCTTATCCTACGTTTCTCCCACTTTTGTTCTTAAGAAGCGTTCGTAAGAACATGCCACGTCAGATCCAACAAAGTCTTCTATCCACAGGAAAAGCGTGTAAACGGGCTGCTTAAAGTTGATGGATCCCACCTGTTCTAAACAGCTGCGCGTGCACGCGTGAGCTTATTTACATGATTCCCACCCCTCAAAACGCCATATAAGGCTACGTTTCCTGCCTCAGAGGCAAAACGTGTACGTTCATAAAATGACAGCGAAAAGTAAAAAAGAAGAACTCTACCGGTGCAGAGAATGAAGTCCTGCTCTCTGATGACAAGAAAAGAAAATCTGTCCTTATTAGCAGCGTCACTCATGGAAGTAAATGACCAGCTAAAACCAAAGAAAGTTTGTTTATAATAAATGTGGACCTCGAAACATGCATGTGCCCTGGTGGCTTACTGGTTAAAGCATTGCGCTGTTAGCTGTTCCTAACCTTTTTTCTACACCTCGTGGGATCGAGTCCCACAAGGTATGATTCTTTTTTTTTCCTTCTTACTTTAGATTATTTATTCATTCCAAATTAAAAAGGCTTTATGCTTTATTTCTTGTTGTATTGTAAATAGTTTTCTTGTGTTTTTTAAATCTGGAATGAATTAAAAGAAAAAAAAAAACGTTGTCCCCCCACAGGAGGCGAACCAATAACCTTCGGATCTGCGACACAGTGCTCTACTCACTGCACCACCTCAGAGCTATGACAGGAGCTGGAGGAAGTCAGTGTAAAGTCTGGCTTACCGAAGTCTGCGATACCGCGGCAAATTAAACTTAAATTAATTCATGGTTTAAGTTGATTTCAGTTTGAGATCTTCATATTAATATTGTAGTGTTAGAAAACGGCATTGATAACAAATTGATTTTCATTTAAATACTTTAATCCGTTAGTCATTATTACATTTAAAATTATAATTCGACTTCAAACAGAACCTATTGTCAAAAACAATTGTGGTGCGTGACTTTTTTAAACTCTAAACATTTCCTAAATAACGAAATATGAAGTTATTTGTGGAGTAATGCTGTCTGGATGACAGCAGACGGACCGCTCGTAAAATATACGACAGGTCCGGACCACACGTAGATTTTGTTCGTATCTGAAAAAAATCGTAGGATACGTAAACATTGTTGAATGCCACATATGCTCCTAAATCACTCGTAAGCACAGTTTAAGCACAAATCTGTGCGTACGAACGGTTCATGAATGAGGGCCAATGTTTTTAACACTGGACTCTGTGTCAAACGGGTTATTCACTTGTGCTCATTCAGTTTGCACTACTTCTCATATTTGCACTAATGTTTGTATTACATTACTGCCTATAGTCATACTACTGTTTACATTCACTGTTTACATTTATTAATACGGTTTACATTTATTACTACTGCTTTACATTTATTACTACTGTTTACATTTACACTACTTTTATCTACACTACTGCAGATACATATACAGCATTCTCTGACTAGCCTTATCTAAGGATGCCAAATGTGCCTTATGTGCCTCACTGCATATGCCACTTTGCCTATATACCAACATCAAATACCTCATACATATACTGTGTACATTAACTTATATGCTGCTGTGCCACTCTTTGCAAATGTCAATGCTAGAACCTTCAGTTTATTTTATATATCATTTTATGCTTATTATTATTGGGTGTTTGGTGTTTTAGGGGTGTTTGGTGTTTCAGTGTTGGTGTAAATTTTCATACTTTTATACTATTATGAAAAAACTCTGGACAGTGTTACACTTTTACTATTTTATGCTTATGTTTATTAAATGTTTTAGTGTTTAGTGTTTAGATTGTTACTGTTGCACCGAGGGACTGAGAGAAACGCAATTTCGGTCCTGTGTATGTCCTGTACATATTGCAGTTCTGACAATAAAGTTGACTTTGACTTTCTTCAGAAGCTTACAAACAACTCCAACTGCATAAATTAGCTCCCAAGCAAAGCCAAACATTTCAAGTCCATAGACACCCATACAAAATGCTGCTCTAAATAACAGCTGCCCTAAATGGCAGGAGAGCTGGGATTAAATAGGCAGGCCTTTTCTATGGTTGGAGGAGCAGGCGATGAAGAAGCCAACCAAGACGCAGATGGATGTCCCTTGGGAAGGAATCAGGAGAGGGCAGCCAAACCCAGATGGGCCACGGCACAGCTGGGTCAGCAATCAACTGTAATTATATTGTCACTCAAACATATGGCCTCAGGCCATACCAGTTGGTTTAAATGGCTTCCTTCACACCTCTTCTCTAACCATCTGTCTACTTTGCCCAAAATATGAACATGTTGGTCTTCAAACAAGTGTCCTTTATGCTTGAGGTGTAAGTGCACAGCTTAGACTTGTCCTGAAGAGCTGCTTCTCCTGTATCGAACTGTCTGTAGAGTTTTTTTAGGTTTTACCTAAAAATGTTTTAGTTAGTTTGAAGGTTTCATCCTTGGGTTGGATCAGCCTCTGTCTAAGAGTCCTGTTGGGTTTAAAATCTACCAGGGTGTTGTGTTTAGAGAAGATCCTTCCACAAGCCTAGTGAATTTAAACAGACTCTGTATATGTTGTAGACCTTTTACATGCAATGAAATCTGATCAAGTTAGTTTAGGATTTGATTGAATGTGTATACGGGCAGCACAGTGGCACAACTGGTAGAGCTGCTGCCTCTCAGCGAGAAGGTTGCCGGTTCAAATCCCGGTCCGGGGGCCTTTCTGGGGGGAGTTTGCATGTTTGATTTGATGTTTATTCATTCATTTTAAAAGAACAATACAAAACAGTTTCATCAGATACAAGAATACAAGTAGGATAAAATGAAAGGAGCAGAAAGAAGATGAAATCTTATTATATCTGCCCCTTATTTCACAGTTTGTTCAACCAATGATAACCTTCAAACTACATCACAAAATGAATAACTCTACTTAATTTTTCTAACTGTAATACACAAACTACATCACAAAATGAATAACTCTACTAAATTTTTCTAACTGTAATACACAAACACACTAAGCTACATCATAAGTACAACATAAGTGTAATACACAAACACACTAAGCTACATCATATATAGTTTTTGAGCAAGTCCTTTTTGACCTTTTTCTTAAATGTATACATTGATTTTGCATTTTTAACATCACTCTCCAGAACATTCCACAATCGAACTCCCTGAATTGAGGTAGACCGTCCCTTTAAGCTGGTTCTGAATTGTGGTTTGATGAATATCTCTGTCCCTTTGAGATTGTAATAACTTTGTCTTTTTATAAAATGTCTTTGGATATTTAAAGGTAATGTGTTATTATGAGCCCTATACATAACTGATAAAATACTATATTCTACCAATTCCTGGAATTTCAATAAATTTAGCTGAAGAAACAAGGTGTTTGATGGGTGACTGAAATGTTTTCTGGTGATTACTCTTACAGCTCTCTTTTGTAAAATAAAAACAGGCTTTGTAATTGTTTTGCACGCTTTTCCCCAAACCTCAATACAATAGATTAAATGTGGAACAATGATTGTGTTATACAACATATACAGAGCTTTATCAATTAAAAAATCCCTGACTTTATACAGTACTGCAATTGATCTAGCTATTTTTGTTTTAATGGAATTTACATGATGTTTCCATGTCAGTTTGTCATCAATGATAACACCCAGAAACTTCACTTCACTCACTTTACAGATCACAACATCTTCAATTTCAAATGGATCGTCAACAATTCTCTTTTTGTTACTGAATATCATGTAATTAGTTTTATCTAAATTCAAAGATAATTTGTTTAATTTAAACCAAGTTTGTATTTTTATAAATTCTGTTTTCATCATATCCAAAATCTGTTTTATGTCTTTACCCGAACAGAAAAATGTGGTGTCATCGGCAAAAAGAACACATTTAAGAAGTCCTGACACATTTACCAAGTCATTCACATATAAAATAAATAACTTTGGTCCAAGCACAGAGCCCTGAGGAACTCCACAAGTGATATCACGGAGGTCAGATCTAACATCATTTATTTGCACAAACTGTTTCCTATCTTTCAAATAGCTAGATACCCACTGTAATGCTGGTCCTCTAATACCATATTTATTTAGTTTTTCAAGGAGAATGGTGTGGTCAATGGTATCAAATGCTTTTTTTAGATCAACAAAAACACTAACACAGTACTGTTTATGATCGACAGCATTAGTTATTTGTTCCATTAAATCCATGAGAGCCATTGATGTAGAGTTTTTTTCTCTAAACCCATACTGACTGCTACTTAAAATATTTTGTTTATCAATAAATTGATCCAATCTGGTCACAAATAGTTTTTCTAGAATTTTTGAGAACTGTGGTAATAAGGATATTGGCCTATAATTATTGAATACACATTTATCACCATTTTTAAAAAGAGGAATTACCTTTGCTACTTTCATGTTATCTGGAAATATTCCTGTTGAAAAAGATAAATTGCATATATATGTAAACGGTTCAATAACATAACTTATTATTTCTTTTACGAACATCATATCCATGTCCACCCAGTCTTTTGATCTCTTGTCTGAGAGATTTTTTACCATTTTCATAATTTCCTCTTTGTTAGTTCCATTAAGAAAAATACTGTTGGTGCAACTTTTAATTGAATGACACACATTATTATCTACTTTTGGTATTTTAGCTGCAAGGCTTGATCCAATTTACAAAATATTGATTAAATTAATTAACAATATCATTCTCACCATGTATTTCTTTGTCATCTTTCACAAAATATTTTGCAATGTTCGTTTTCGCTTTATGACTTTTTAGAACATAATTTATAACTCGCTATGTTGTTTTAGTGTCACCATTACTCTTGTTTAATAAATCACTATAGTATTCTTTCTTGCATTTTCTTATAATCATTACCAATTTATTTATATATTTTTTATATTTTTCTTCAGCTTGTTGTGTTCTTGTTTTTAAGAAACATGAATACAAGTAATTTTTTTACAAGCATTTCTCAACCCTTTAGTCATCCAAGGTTGGTCGACAATATTTCTTTTTCTACGATTTCTTTGCACACAATTCTTTTCATACAGAGCTTCTAAAATGTTCATAAATATGATCTGTTAACATCATCAACATACACGTCCTTCCAGTTTTGCTTCTGTAAATCATCTTTTAATTGATCCATTGCTTTTTTTGATGTGTTTATTATTTTTTCTTAATTGTTACTTCTTTTGTAATGTTTTGATCATTTCTGTAGATAGTGAAAACTGGTAAATGATCACTTAAATCGGTTGTTAAGATACCACCTGTCACATCCCCATTTGTTATATTTGTGAAAATGTTGTCAATTATCGTAGCACTATGAGTTGTAATTCTTGTTGGTTTTGATATTAACGGATAAAGATTTAAACTATACATTGAATTTAGAAATGTGCTGATGTTATTTGAATCTGTTTTATTTCCCAGGTCAATATTAAAGTCTCCACACAAGAAAACTTTTTTATTTAAACTCTTTTCCAATAGTTGTATGATTTTATCGGTGAATATTTCTATATTTGATCCTGGGGCCTCATGTACAAAGACTTGCGTGGATTTCTTACTGAAAAGTGACGTACGGTCAAATCCAGAAAACTGCGTACGCACAAAAAAATCCAGATGTATCAAACTGTGCGTACGCACATTGCTTTTGTACATCACAATCAACGTGGAATTGAGCGCACATGAGAGAGTGGCCGACTCCGCCTTTGACACGCCTCCATATAAATATGCAAATTCATTTAAATATGCCCTGCACGTTAGGAATGTCGTCTTTGCTCTATTGCAAATCATGTCGAAACGTGGAAAAAAGAGGAACTTCACGGACTGTGAACTGGAGACACTTCTGAGTGACGTAGAGAGGCACAGAAAAAGGTTTTGTTTGGCACGCTCAGCGCACAACAAACCGTCCACTTTTAAACGAGAAGTTGACCAAGCTATTTTAACATGCCTAGATAGGTCACTGGATAGCGTGTTCGCCTTTCGTCCCAAACCTCATGAGTTCGATTCCCGCATGGTACAACGTTTCTTTTTTTTTAAAATTCATTCCAGATTTAAAGAACACAAGAAAACTATTTAGAAAGAACAACATGAAATGAAACAATACATGAAATGAAGGAAAAAGAGGATTTCTTGTGGGTTTTTTTTAAATAGTTTTCTTGTGTTCTTTAAATCTGGAATGAATTAAAAAAAAGAAAAACGTTGTTTTCATTTAAATATACCCTGCAACAGAGGAATGTCGTCTTGTCCCATCATGCATCACGTTCTTCAACTGCTAAAACAGCTAAAAATGAACAAAAAACAAGAATTTAAGCTGTGCAGAACTATTCAGTCTTTCTGTTTTTTATATTTTTTGCAGGTTATATTCTAATTGCGTCCATGTGGATGTAATAATTGTTAATCATGTGTGTTTGGTGGGAATAATAATTATTCTCCCATCATGAACAGTTTCTCAGAATCACCTCTAGGTGTCGCCAATGGAACCAAAACCACAGAAACGTGCGTACGCCAGCCCTGGAGTTGGCGTGGGAATGCGCACATTTCCACGTTCAGTTCTGTTTTGATACATACGGAGTTTTGCATGGATAGTGACGTACGCAAGGTTTTTGTGCGTACGCACCGTTGATACATGAGGCCCCTGGTGATCGATATACACAACTTATGGATATGTTTTTAGCTTTTTCGTTTAATATTTCTATTGTTATTATTTCCATAAGATTGTCAACAATTATTGACATTTCATTAATTATTCTACATTTTATTTCTTTTTTGACAAATAGAGCTACTCCACCACCTTTTTTATTGTTTCTGTTTAAATGATATAATTCATATCCTTCGATGTGAACATTATTTTTGTTTTCATCATTAAGCCATGTCTCTGACAGTGCTATTAATGTAAAAGTTCTGTTTAACTGTTTTAAATAATCTGTTATTTTGGATATATTTGCATTTATACTTCTACTATTGATGTGAATAATAGAGAGATCTCCATTTGTTATATTGATGTCATTAAACTGTCCTTCATTATAATATTCAGTCTTTTATAGCAGGATAAAAATTTGCATCAACCACATCTTCAACATTGTATATTTTAAACTCTGAGTCTTTGTTTGTTGTTGCCATGTTTTAATGTATTTGTTTGTTTGTTCATTTTTGTCAATTTTTGTGTATGAACATGTGATAGTGATTTGTTTCCTTCCAATGAATCTGACGACTACTAATGGTTTAAGTTTGTCAGCTCTATTGGGCAGTGTGTAACAGGTGGAAATGTCATCATGTTTAATGTTAATGATTTTACCACTTAAGAAAGTGACTACCTGATCCTCCAGAGACGGAAGTTGTTCTGGTGGTCCTTCTTCAGTCGTGTTAGCGCCTGCAGTTACTTCTGCCAATGTCCGGCGTTTAACCTCGAGTCCAGAAATTACCAGATTCTCGCCTCTTATGTATTGTTCCATGTCATCACACCTTTGTTCCATTTGAGCGAACCGTTCATATCTGATGATCCCCTGAGCTTTCATTTGCTTCATCTCCTCTACCAGTTGAGTAATGTTTTTTTGCTCAGCTCTCAAACTTGCAAGTTCATCAGTGAGAAAGGTTATTGCATTTCTCAATTCCTCCATTAACTCCAAATTTTTATCCACCGAGTTTCGTCTCACCGACTCCCGTCTCGGCCACTCCCGTCTCGTCGACTGAATCACTGACTTTCTCCTCCCACGACTCATCTTGCCTGCTTCTTCTGGCCTGGATACAGAAATTCACTGTTCCACAGCAACTCGCTCGTCGCTCTGCTCACGTCCACAGCATCTCGCTCGCTGCTCTGCTCACGTCCACAGCAACTCGCTCGCCGCTCTGCTCCTGTCCAATAGCAACTCGCTCGCCGCTCTGCTCCCGTCCACAGCAACTCGCTCGCCGCTCTGTTCCGTCCACAGCAACTCGCTCGCTGCTCTGCTCCCGTCCATAGCAACTCGCTCGCCGCTCTGCTCCCGTCCACAGCAACTCGCTCGCCGCTCTGCTCCCGTCCACAGCAACTCGCTCGCTGCTCTGCTCCCGTCCACAGCAACTCGCTCGCTGCTCTGCTCCCGTCCACAGCAACTCGCTCGCTGCTCTGCTCCCGTCCACAGCAACTCGCTCGCCGCTCTGCTCCCGTCCACAGCAACTCGCTCGCCGCTCTGCTCCCGTCCACAGCAACTCGCTCGCTGCTCTGCTCCCGTCCACAGCAACTCGCTCGCCGCTCTGCTCCCGTCCACAGCAACTCGCTCGCTGCTCTGCTCCCGTCCACAGCAACTCGCTCGCTGCTCTGCTCCCATCCACAGCAACTCGCTCGCTGCTCTGCTCCCGTCCACAGCAACTCCGCTCGCTGCTCCCGTCCACAGCAACTCGCTGTTGCTCTGCTCACGTCCACAGCAACTCGCTCGCCGCTCTGCTCCCGTCCACAGCAACTCGCTCCCCGCTCTGCTCCTGTCCACAGCAACTCGCTCGTTGCTCTGCTCCTGTCCACAGCAACACGCTCGTTGCTCTGCTCCCGTCCATAGCAACTCGCTCGCTGCTCTGCTCCCGTCCACAGCAACTCGCTCTTTGCTCTGCTTCCGTCCACAGCAACTCGCTCGCCGCTCTGCTCCCGTCCACAGCAACTCGCTCGCCGCTCTGCTCCCGTCCACAGCAACTCGCTCGCTGCTCTGCTCCCGTCCATAGCAACTCGCTCGCCGCTCTGCTCCCATCCATAGCAACTCGCTCGTGCTCTGCTCCCGTCCACAGCAACTCCCTCGCTGCTCCCGTCCATAGCAACTCGCTTGTTGCTCTGCTCCCGTCCATAGCAACTTGCTCGCTGCTCTGCTCCCGTCCACAGCAACTTGCTCGTTGCTCTGCTTCCGTCCATAGCAACTCGCTCGTTGCTCTTCTCCCATCCACAGCAACTCGCTCGTTGCTCTGCTCCCATCCAGAGCAACTCGCTCGTTGCTTTGCTCCCATCCACAGCAACTCGCTCGTTGCTCTGCTCCCATCCACAGCAACTCGCTCGTTGCTCTGCTCCCATCCACAGCAACTCGCTCGTTGCTCCTGTCCACAGCAACTCGCTCGTTGCTCTGCTCCCGTCCACAGCAACTTGCTCTTTGCTCTGCTCCCGTCCACAGCAACTCGCTTGCTGCTCTGCTCACGTCCACAGCAAACAGCTTATCGCAGGTCCTGTCCACCAGCAACCAGTTCAGCTCAGCTCTCGTCCATCTGGGGCCTGGATGTAATTTATTGTTCCACAGCAGCACTCCAATGCCTCTCTGGCCTCACCAGCTCACAGACTACAGATCAGACCACAGACTTTAGATCGTCAGCCCGTAGCAACAATCCCCAACTCTGTGGAGTTTGCCCGCATTAGCTTTTATCAGCAGCACATGGCTAGCGTTAGCTCGTAGCCTGTAGCCTCCACTCACAGCTTTGTTTTATTCTTTCGCTGCAACACAGCACCTCCAGCGTGCCGGCCCGCGTTTCTTCGTAACAACCAGCGTATTTTTCCGGTTTATTTATTCACAAAGCCCGCAGCTACGACTCCCGGTTACGGTGTCCCAGCTCGGCTTTGATTAGCCCGGTTTGTAGCTACGCTAGGCTAACTCTCGGCAAAAACTCACGGGCACGTTGGCCTGTAGTTTCATAATTCTGGCTCGCATGTCCCAGTCCAATTTCCACAGCTTTTTCAGCGCTCCTCTCTGCACATCCAGCGCAAAAAACTGCAAATATAAGTTCTCCAAATACTTTTTTGGAGGTAGTACTGGCAGGAGCTCGACTAAGAACGTCTTCGCCTCTCAGCCGCCATCTTAGCTTCCAAATGTTCTCTCCGTGTATGCATGGGTTTCCTCCGGGTACTCCGGTTTCCTCCCACAGACCAAAAACATGCATGTTAGACTGATTGGTAACTAAATTGTCCCTGGGTGTGAGAGAGAGAGAGAGAGAGAGAGAGAGAGAGAGAGAGAGAGAGAGAGAGAGAGAGAGTGAATGATTGTTTGTCTCGTTTGTCTCTATGTGGCCCTGTGATGGACTTGCAACCCGTCCAGGGTGGACCCCGCCCCTCGCACTGTGATTGCTGGACATGGGCACCGGCGACCCCAGTAACCCAAAATGGAAGAAGCGGGTAAAAGATAATGGATGGATGGATGGATGGTTGAATATGTATACCGGTACATTGAATCTCAACATTGTGCATAATCCATAAAAATATATTATTTAGCTTATAAATATGTCGGAAACTTGGTGGCAAGATATTTTATTCCCAGTCTGCCAATAAATGCCACCCCCTAGAGCCACCACTGATGAGTGAATAGTCCTTAGTCAGCGCAAAATATTTAATGAGGGTTAATTAATAGCAATAAAAATGAACTGGGAGACAAAAATGCCTAGGTTTTGATATAACAATTGTTGAATAAAAACATTGTGGGAGTAAGAGGAATTTTAAGTTGATCAGTTCTCACGGCTGCAGTGGGTAATGTCAGAGCCAAACGTTATACTGTATCTCCATAGCAACACAGCATGAGAGCAGAAACAGACCAAACATTTCAGAAAACAAACTGTGTTTTGAGATGAATGGTAGAAAATATTAAAAAGCTAAATAATTTGGTGATAGCTTGATGTTTTATCAAGTGTTCAAAGTTTAAATAACATTTCCATGGTGCAGTAAGTTAGCTTTAACAGAGCAGAAACTTCTTGAAGGATTTAGTCATCTCCACTCAAGAGACCAACTGAGATGTTAAGAAATGGAAATAGTGCATTATCATTTCATGGGAAAGTATATTTGAGTGTTTACAAAACAGAACAAAAGTGGAAACATAAACTAAATAAATTAAAACCAAAACTGTGACCCTAAAACAGAAACTTAAATGTTCCATGCCTAATTTTTTTTTACATCTTTATATCTTGCCATTACAGCATTTTTTCTTCTTTCTTCAAGGACTTTATTTACTCATCCACAGGAGAGTGCATGTGCAGAAAAATGTTCCTGCCTGAGACAAGCTGTCTGAAGTATTCAGGTTGCATAATATGCCAGCAATTTGACAAGAGGGCATGAGTGTTGAATAGATGATTCATGCTTCACTCTCAGCTGGTTGTTTCCGTCCCCACCTCCTTCACACTTCCCACCATGGAGCTGTTCCTTTCTGTCCGTCTATTGTCGCCTTCTGAGCACAAATGTTGACTTGGATTCCTGAGAAACACAGAGCACATCTCTTCTGAGGGATGCACAGAAACAGGGAGGTTAAGCCTATGCTTTGCTCTCGCCTATTTTTTTCTCATCTTTTTTCTTTGTTTGAAAGACAATGTTGAATCATAAATATCAGTTTGTGAAATGAACCAAAAATAGAGTATTTTACAGTCTGTCACAATCCTCTTTTGCTGAATGGTTCAGCTTCAAGTTATTTGTAGTCATCCACTGAATAAAATGGCTTCTTTTTGTGTTCATGGAAGCACATAGTCCAGCTGACTGACAATGAGGACAGCTTACCTGACCTTATGATGAAGCTGGATATCTACAATTTACCTCAGATGTGGGCCGGAGGTTAGCCTGGTTAAAACCAGACCCTTGTCCTTCACTTCGCTTTGTACTGGGTCTGGGACTTGTCCCATAGACAAGGATATCTCCGGTAGATTTTTGACCGGACCAATCAGAGAGCAGAAGGCGGAGTTTTGAACGACGTCGACTGACGTCGTCAGTTAAAATGGCTGCCGCCACGAAGGAATTTTCATCAAAACAAGGTAAAAAACTATTATTTCTTTGCTGAGAAAAATATATTTCTTAGCTGACGTTATATCAGAAGTGTTCCTGAGCAATCAGAGAACAGAAGGCGGAGTTTTGAACGACGTCGACTGACGTCGTCAGTTAAAATGGCTGCCGCCACGAAGGAATTTTCATGAAAACAAGGTAAAAAACTATTATTTCTTTGCTGAGAAAAAATATATTTTTTAGCTGACGTTATATCAGAAGTGTTCCTGAGCTTAACAGTTCCTAAATCAATTCACGAAATGGTCAAATCTGCTGGATTTAAATAGTTTCGGTTTGACATTTTCCAAACAGCCTCGGGTGCGCTACGAAAATAAATGATAAAAAATCGAATTTTATCTCAAATGTTTCATCTAGGCCAACAGTCAGTAAATTAGAGCCATATAATTACACACTGGTAGCAGAAAAAAATATCCACCGAGTGGTTTCTGAGCTATTTATCTGAATAGCCTGGCCTCGCCAGGCTAAACTAACAAAACTCCGCCTTCCGTTCTCTGATTGGTCCATTCAAAAATCTACCAGAGAAATCGTTGTCTATGGGACAAGTCCCAGACCCTAGTACAAAGCGAAGTGAAGGACAAAGGTCTGGTTTTAACCAGGCTAGCCGGAGGTCCCTTTTATCAAAAAATATTTGTGCAGCTGCTAATGGCTAATAGCTAGCTGTACCGTGTTTGTACTTGCTAATAACTGAGTTTTAATTTTATGTTGTTATTTATTTTTATTTTAAACATAACATTTGCTAGCCAAATGTTTTACATCAGGCATATTAATAACGGCTTACTAGCTATGCTTGAGTTGGCAATATGTTGTGGACTGTTGAGCATGATAATGTATGTGACTAAAATTTAAAAAAATTACACAAACTTATGTTATGTGAAATTCTGCAGGAGCACTGTTAAAATATTTTGGCAACACAGGCTCAGCTGTGGGCAGTGCATCAGATAAGAGAAAGACTCACCATGCAGCATACAATTAATTTTTATTTATTATTACACTCCAGAGTCTGTAATGAAAGTATGCAAGGAATGTGTGTGCATATGTATGTATTTCATCTTAGGTCCAGCTTCGTTCTATTCAGAGCTAAGCATCCCCATATGTGCCCACTACAATCACTTCTGATCTACCTGGTAAGTTAACTGCATAACATCCTTTTTATAACTCCTAAACTAACTCATAAAATTTTAATTTACAACGTAAGCAGAAAATAGAAGACTTTTTGGAGGAACAAATACTGTTTTAACATGTCTGAAGAAATTTGAAGTTTTACTGGCTGATTTGTTTTATTACTACAGTACAAGCAAAAGAAGCAAAGTATGAAAGTATTTTTATACTTTTTCATAAAAAAAATGAACAACATAATTATAAGAATGATGTGACATCTAACATAACTACATTTTTTGTTATTTTCATTTTAGGTCCATCCCCATCCTCTGCAGAGCTAAGTCTAGCATCCTCTATGACCGCAGTCTCATCTGTGTCTGCAACTACTGCTGAACTACCTGGTAAGCAAAACCCTTTTCATATACAGTAATTGTTTAACCATCTTGAGATATTATTCTGATATTATTTCTAAAATCAGACACTTAGACAACCAAATTATTTACATTTTTTTTAAATAAAATTAAGTTGGTGTACTGGCAGATTCCTTTTTATTATAAGCAAAAACACACTGATATAAGAATATTTGAACTTTTTATTTAAAAATGTAAGCAACATAATTGTAAATGTGATATTACATCTAACATAATTTTTTTGTTTGTTTTCATCTTAGGTCCATCTCCGTCCTCTGCAGAGCTAAGTCTAGCAACCATCTTCTGTGCCCACTGTCTCATCTGTGTCTGCAACTGCAGATGATCTACCTGGTAAGTTAACAGCTAAACATCTTCTATAATTCCTCTTTGTGCTCCAGATCATTTTCAGATTAACAGTTATGTACATCGCAAACATTTTCTGCCCTTTTATGTTATTATTAATCATCATCTTTCTTTTGTCTCTTTCTCAGAAGCTTCCACATCAAAGTCCGAGCCAAACCAAGGATCATCAGCTCTGCCAATGGACCCAGCTGAGTGACCATCTTTCCTCTCAGATGTAAACAGGACTGAGCAGGTGATGAGAGGACCACTTCCTATTAAGGATACCTTTTCCTTCCCCAAAAGGCATGATGGGCAACGTTTTTATTTTTTAGAAAGTTTGATTTTACCAGTTTAGGTAAGTTTTATCAATACGTTCTGCCATGTCTGGCCTTCTGAGGACATTCATGAACTTGATGTGGTCCAAAATTAAAATAAGTTTGACACCCCTGCAATAAATTACACATATACATTAAAAAGGACTGTCAGAGTTGAAATATGTTTTATTAGGTGGGAGAATGATAAAACCATCTGACCGTTGATTGCAGTAATTCACATTATTAGTAGAAACATAGGGCCCCCATCCAAATTTCACTTAGGGCCCCAAAGAGGCTTGGGCCGGCCCTGGGTGGAAGGCACAAGCAGCTGTAGAGACGCAGGAGGAGTGAGAGGTTCTCAGTGAGCTCAAGGCTGGGCAGGTAAACAGCAAGGTCCAACCTCTGAGAAGGCGCAGAAAACATACAAGATTAAATTCTCATTGATATCAGAAACAAACTGGCTAAAACACAACTACCGTTGGTAGGCAATGTCCCAACGCCTGCAGAATGGCTCATGAGGCTTTTTATACTCCTTGTGCTGGCTGAGGTGATCATCTGCAGCTGCTGACAATTAAGAGAGAGAGAGAGAGA
>JBBPBX010019132.1:34236-44779 GCA_038048925.1 Garcialebias charrua
CCAGGTCTGCTGGAGGCGGCACAACCTGGAGGCGCAGGGAGAGCGAATAATACAACTATTTTTTTAACCCTCATTTCAGGTCTCGTGTCCCTTCATGTTACTTGACCCCTCGGGACGTAACAGTGAGGTTTTTCCATCTCCTAAAAAAACACCCAAGTATTTTATTTCTCCCATTTTCCAAAACAACCCCATCAGTAACTGAAGTTTCTTCTCCAAACCTCCAATGCTAAAGCCTCACTCTCTTCCCAGTTCACTTTAGCTGAGGAAATCAAAGAGAAAAGCTCAATAGCTGCTGCTAATGAATCAATATCCTTCTGGTTGTCAACAAAAACAAACAAATCATCAGCATAGGCTGACAACTTTACAGGAGACACACATCCTGGTATACATAGTCCTTTAAGGTCAGTTCTCAATCTATGTAACAAGGGCTCAATGGCCAGTGAGTACAGCATACCAGACAAAGCATAGCCCTGTCTAATGCCTCTGAGTACAGTATTTTCTGGTGTATAGGTCGCACCTGTGTATAGGTCGCATTGTCCAATTATTACCAATAGATTGGAAAAATCCCTAGATAGGTCGCACCGGTGTATAGGTCGCACCTACGTTTAGCTCTGCTGCAAATGTCTGCCACAGGAGCGCACAGCAAGGCTTTTAAGAAGATTAACACTTAAAAACAATTATTTGTTTGATAAAAATTATAGCAAATATATGTCTGAGCTGAACTTTTCCTTAATAAATGAACGTAATTGTGAAATGAGCTGGATTTAAAAATTTGTTTCACCGAAAGTGATAACAAGCCATATATAGGTCACACCTGAGTATAGGTCGCAGGCCTTGAAAAAAAACATAAAAAGGTGCGACCTATACACCGGAAAATACGGCACCTGAAAAGGAGCACACAAGCCACCATTGACCTTGAGTACACTCTCAACATTATCATGTAGAACCTTGATGTGTTCCACAAAACCAGGGGAATAACCAAAAGCAAGTAGAGGGCAAGTAAAGGGCAAGTAGAGCAAGTAGAGGGCATCTGGTTAGGATGCCTCCTGGACGCCTCCCTGGTGAGGTGTTCCGGGCATGTCCCACCAGGAGGAGACCCAGAGGAAGACCCAGGACGCGCTGGAGGGACTATGTTTCTCGGCTGGCCTGGGAACGCCTTGGGATTCCCCCGGAGGAGCTGCTCCAAGTGGCTGGGGAGAGGGAAGTCTGGGCCTCCCTACTTAGGCTGCTACCCCCGCGACCCGACCTCGGATAAGCGGAAGAAGATGGATGGATGGATGGAAGTAGAGTGTTCCATAAATATTGTTGTTCAACTCAATCAAAGGCTTTTTCTTGATCGAGTGACAGGATACCTGCAGTTAGACTAGCCTGGCCCTCGCCATTCCTACGCAGCTCCGCTCAATTCTCATTTCCCTTCACTGCTGGGTCTGGCATTTCTCCCATCCACAAGGATGTCTCCGGTAGGTTTTGACCGGACCAATCAGAGAACAGAAGGCGGAGTTTTGAACGACGTCGACTGACGTCGTCATTCAAAATGGCTGCCGCCACGAAGGAATTTTCAATAAAACAAGGTAAAAAACTATTATTTCTCTGCTGAGAAAAAATAGATTTCATAGCTGACGTTATATCAGAAGTGTTCCTGAGCAATCAGAGAGCAGAAGGCGGAGTTTTGAACGATGTCGACTGACGTCGTCATTCAAAATGGCTGCCGCCACGAACGAATTTTCATCAAAACAAGGTAAAAAACTATTATTTCTCTGCTGAGAAAAAATATAGTTCATAGCTGACGTTATATCAGAAGTGTTCCTGAGCTTAACAGTTCCTAAATCAATTCACGAAATGGTCAAATCTGCTGGATATTAAATAGTTTCGGTTTGATATTTTCCAAACAGCCTCGGGTGCGCTACGAAAATAAATGATAAAAAATCGAATTTTATCTCAAATGTTTCATCTAGGCCAACAGTCAGTAAATTAAAGACATATAATTACACACTGGTGGCAGAAAAAATATCCACCGAGTGGTTTCTGAGCAATTTATCTGATAGCCTGGACCTCGTCAGGCTAAACTAACAAAACTCTGCCTCCTGTTCTCTGATTGGTCCATTCAAAAATCTCCAGGAGAAATCGTTGTCTATGGCAGAGATGCCAGACCCTAGTCCAAAGCGAAGTGAAGGACATGGGTCTGGTATCAACCAGGCTACAGTTAGACCATAAAGTTTACAGATCTCTAAAAGATCTCTGAGCAAGATTATGTTATCAGTAATGAGCCTACAAGGTATACAATAAGTTTGGTCAGGATGAATGACCTCTTCCATTGCCTTCCTTAATCTGTTGGCAAAAACTTTTGAAAGGATTTTATAATCTGAGCATAACAATGATACTGGTCTCCAGCAGTGGCGGTCCTCCCATATGGGCAATATGGTCTGTTGCCCTGGGCGCCGTCCAGCAGGGGGCGGCAAAGCAGAAGAAGAAGGAGAGACACTGCGCCTCGATTATTTTTTATTTATTTTTAATCTTTTACAACTTTTGTTTTTAACAACATAACACAGAACACCACTACTGCACTGCTCCTGTGCCGCCCCACCCTTCATTTATTCACATGTCCTCAGTTTAATCACCACAGCAGCTGCTGGGGGCACCGTGTACCTAATCCACTTTCAGTTTCGGTTTAGTAAGGTGCGGAGGTGACACTACGTGCGGTCAGTGAAAAGATCATGGAAGGGAGGAAAAGTAAGGGTGGTGCAGAGAAGAGAAGGAAAACAGACGCAGCTGTTGAACTTTGCTGCAAACCACAGTTCAAGTTAATTATGAAGTCACTTATTTTGTGGTGTGTGGCATTGTGACATAACATTCTGTATCTGTTAAATAATTTAAATAATATATGAGTCTGGTGAAGACCTGCTCTATATGAAAAGTGCCCTGAGATGTCAGATGATTCAACTCTCTAATGAAATTGGCCTGAATTGATCAAAAGTCTTGGTAAAAAGGGGAGATTAGTGCAATTATGACAATTTTTTAATGTGATTTAGAGCCAGGAGTGATGAGGGGATTGTTCCTGTGAAGGAACAGGTGAGCTGTTCCAACTGTGTGTGAACAAGCATTAGTAATATAAACACTTTCTAAACAACAGTAGTGACTCATTATATTTTTATCATTAAAAGTAAGATAATAAATGCATAAAGCAATGAAAGGGAATAGTATGACAGAAATATGAAATAAACCTGCATATTTTGCCATTGAAAATATATTAATTGGTTAAATCAAAATTAGTTTTCCGTATAAAATGTACTAAATCTTTACAGATTATTGTTCTGATGCAGGCTCAATAAATGTAGTCCTCTGGACAGATTCTTCTTTGTATCAAAAAGACTTCTTCAGTCTGAGGAGCTGTGACAAACTCAGTCATCTTTCCTCCTTGATGGAGAGGAACGATGGTTTGAGAGAGGAGTAAAGGAGGCCATCTTTGTGAAAAGAAACCGTCCATCATTAAACAGAGGTGGATGCCTCCGGATTCAACTGTCCACCTCTCACAATGCTGTTATTGCTAGTATCTTACCGTTCACATAAAATATTTGATAATGTTCTTATGGAAACAATTTTTGAGTAATGTTCATAATGTGTTAATGCTACATGTTTGTCTCAGGCTACTTCTTGTTCTGCCATTAACTCTAAAATAGTTATTGAATAGATTATATATGTAGGTAAAACTAGATGTTGAACAACCCATTAAAATACACCAGAATCACCAAAATGCAGGAAATGGCATCTATTTTATTCAAAATTTTCTGAGAGAGGACCGCCACTGGCAATCTAGCGGCCGGGGGGGGGCGTTGGGGTTGCTCGCCCAGGGCGCCAAATAGGCTAGGACCGCCTCTGGTCTCCAGTTTTTTATCAATAGCAGATCACCATTTTTGGAAGTAGGGTGAGAACTGCTCTCCTACAGCTCAGTGGCAAGCATTTACGGCTAAAGCTTTGTTTATACTTCATGAAAGACGTGCGGCTGCGGCCCAGAGATTACGTAATTGCGTGTGTGTCACCGACCGCATTGAGTGTTTATACTTGGAAAAGACGTGGGGGATACATTATAGTAATCCCTCCCTCTTCCCTCCCACTGCATACGTCACGCGCACTCCCTATATTTAAGCTTCTATAATGAATCACTTCATTTTTCCTAAAAAGTAGACTAGCGTGATTGTTTTATCAGGACAAACAGGTTTAATATAATGATAGGCTCCATTACCTCGATTTGTGAGTCCGTTATGTCGGCTGTTGTAATGTTTGTAGTCATCCCCCGGTGTTTAATGTATGTGTCCAGCCACTGCAAAGACAGACCTCCGGACCGCCTTGGCGAGTTTATCTTCAAAACTATCCATGTCAAAGCAAAAACCAAAACCGGCTTCTGGAAGAGTAGCAAAAAACTGGAAGAGTGGGCAAAAAACGCCCACAAATTTTGAACCAATCACACGCTCCGAGCCGCATCCTCCGCGTCTCGCAGTGCTGACTGGGGGCAATGTATAGGACGGCTTTCACCAGGGGATCGCAGTGGGAGTGCAGACGGAAGTTGCGCAACTTTTTTTCACTCAACGTGGTGTAAAAGACGTGCGACAAGAAGTATAAACCAGCCTTAAGACTGTTGCTGAGTTCTGTCAGCAGGTCTTCCCCAATCATTGGCCATAGAGATGTATAAACATTGACTGGGAGCCAGTGTTGTTTTCGTTAACGTGATGATGACGTAAATTTTTCGTCAACGCCCCCTTTTTCCATGACAATAATGAGACGGTAACAAAATAAACATTGCTCTTTAATGATTAAAACATGACGAAATGTGTGTTAGTTTTCGTTGACGAGACGAGACTGAACGAAAATGTTAGTCGGTGGTCCGTCAATAATTTATATTTCTGCCCATAATTATATTCTGTGTCAGAAAGTCAGCTGTTTGGTCACGCCCACCACCGCGGTGCTGATGCGCCACGCGCTCACCTGTGACTTCTTTTTCAACCTGGACCACCATGGAAGATGCTGCACGTTGCACGAAGGGGCTCGGTGGCCGCAAGCCCAGAAAGGATTTATGGACTTATTTTGTATTTAACCCAACTGAGAGAAAAACCGAATGTATCGTGGTCGAGGGAGACGGGGGTAAATGTGGATTAAAACTTGGTGGGAAAAACACCACGAATCTGAAGCGGCACCTAAAGGCTCATCACCCCGATATTTTTTCAAAGGTAAGTTAGTTACAACTACTACTATTTTTGTAATATTCATACAATGTTACTTGACAAACCAAACGGGTTGTGTGACACAATTCACAACTCCAGTTTCGTGTTTTTTTTTTATTGTTTTAAAAAAATATATAAATCCTGTCCTTGTTTGCGCACGTGGATGCTAACTTTGTGCTATTAGCTTGTTTGTGTTAATCTAACGTCAGCTATTGTTACGTGTAAAACATGCAAAGGGATGCTAAAACATGCAGGGATGTGTAGCTGATAGGTTGTGTTTGAGTGAGTCAGGGGCGCAACTACATATTTTTGAGGTGGATGCGAAAACATCAACGGCGCCCCCCCCCCCTTTTTTTACCTGCCGCCTCATACAGCTTTCCTCCCTTAGTCATGCACTTAGAAAATACAGTAGCAATATTACAGATTTTTTTTATGTTACATATTATATCAGGTGATCATTCCAATCATAAACAAATAATAAGTTTAATAAAGTACAACTATATAGCAGTAGTGGTAATCAGTGCTCAATATTTTATGTAGCGAAAATATGAAATCTTAACAGCCTGGAGTCCATGTCAGTGTTTTAACATTTATGACATTTAAACTGTTACTTTCCGTGAAAGAAGACAATGAAAGATGGTCATCAGAAATTCAAACCATCATGGTATACAGTATAGGTTTTTGTTGCCTCCCTAATGTAATTATTCCTACCTGATGTCATCACTTGTCTCCTCTATCACTGACCTCGTGTCTGTCTCCTTCACCCTCGTGTCTGTCTCCTTCACCCTTTGTCTGTGGCATTCTGCACTAAGTCATATGGTCAAAAAAGCATTATATATTAGTTGTAAAAATTACAGATCTTAATACAGTTTTTAAAAATAATGTTTACACGTTATTGCTTGGGCTTAAGTAGCTGTTCCCTCACTTCCACCTGCATTAGACCAACCTGTTGCCTTCCCCAGTCTGTCCTGATTCCTCTGTCATCTTCTCTTCCTTCTCTCCATCCTCACAGCTGAATGACATTAATTTTGTGTTAAGTAAGTTTAAAAATACAGCAGTCAAACCACAATAGAAATGAAACTTTAATTTAAATGATCTCCTTGTTGGATAACAGTTACTGACTGGACATTTCATCTGATCTGACTTACCAGATACATCACAACACACACCACTGTAGCAGTGGCGGCTGGTGATTTTTTTTTATGGGGGGGCGCCATAAATTTTTTTTAAGCATGTGTAGAAGTATGCATAATTGTGTTTGTATACTGTAAAGTAAGTTTGTTCATGTTTTTATTTGTATATATCAGTTGTATCCATTTGTATAACACTATTATTAATTAAACATGGTTCATCTTCACCTTGTTTGAGGCATCAGTGTGAAAAGAGAATGGGAGTGTTCTGCTTCCACTTTTCAATTTTTGGACAACTTCTATCATATTCTGTTATAATTATTTTAGTAATACAAGTTCATAATGTAAATAGAATTGTGAGGGTCCAGACTTAAATAAGGACAAAGGTGTTCAAAAATCCACCAAATAATTCAATTTAATAGTTCCAAAAATAAACTAACAAATAATTAAATTTCTGTGAGAGTTCTACTGGCTGCAGCTCCTACTCAAGATGGCTGCCAATTACCACAGCTGCCGGTCATCTCCCTGAAGAGACCTTCAACTATATAAGGCTGCAGTCAAGTTCTACTCTTCGCTGGGGCATTGAGCTATTTATGGTATTTATGCTCTCAGCCTGTTTGTTTCCTCAAAAAGAGTTTCTAACCTTGTTCTCTGTGCCTCCAGTTCTCCTGTGTATGTGGATCCCTTTCTGTTCTGGCTCGCCTTGGGTTCAGTTCCTGGTCCTCGTGCCTGATCCTCCAAGCCATCCATCTGTGGAGTGGAACTGGTTCACCATCCTCTGGACTCACTTGGATTCACTCTCACGCTCTACTCAAACCATCCAACCTGTAAGAGGAAAAACATCACGAATAATCAAAGGACCACTCTTATTCCAATCCATCTGACATCCTGTTTGTTTCTCAGGAGCTCCAGAGGATCACCTGTAAATAGTCACCTGCACAAAATAAACACAGTTTAATTTTCTATCTTGTGGAGTCTTGTCTCGTTCCGGGTCTCGTACCAATCTGGGTTTACTGAAATCATTACAATTTCAATGAAAAATAAATCAAAAGATAATAACAAATTTGGGCCCAACTTAAACAGGTCAACTCAAGTCTAACAAGGAGGAATGATTCCAGATTAGATTTTAAATAACTGATTTATGGGGAAGAAAAATGATTTATTTTACTGTGATCCACCTGATGAGCTCTACCTATACTTAAGGCTGCAGTCAAGTCATACTCTTCGCTGGAGCATTGATGCCTACTCATGGTATTTATGCTTCTAGCCAGTTTGTGAGTACAGTACTTTGAGAGACACTTACCTTGTTTTTTGTTGTGTTTCCAGTCCTCGTTTCCATCTTGGTCCTGGGACCAGTTCTCACCCACAATGGATTCCACCGTGGAGAATCAGCTAGAAGATATGCACCACCCATGGCCTTATTAAAAAAAATATTGAAAGATTATTGAAAGACTATTCAGTACAGCAGGACAGATTCTCTCTCCCATTGATGACAAACTGGAGTTGAAGTGATCAATGTCTATTCCTTTGTTAGGTCTAATGCTCCTTTTTTCATCAGACAACTTTTACTTCAATGTTTTTACTGGTTTTATTTTGTGTTAAATAAAAAAATTCAGAGGTATAATCATTCCTCTTTCTTATTTTATTTAATGACATTTAACCTGCAGGTCATCCCTGAAATTCTGACGCACACAGAATCACAAGCCCAAGTGTGAACGGTGTCACTCAATAAAATCATGCACTATCTGCAGCATTGTTCTTTAAACTGGAACAACACTTTTAAAGTATTACAGAAAATATACATACAGTACGCACACTTAATGATACTGTAGGCCATTGCATTAGGTAATACATTCAGCAAGTACTTTTACTTTAATACTTTAAGTATTTTTAAAAGCAAATACTTCTTTACTTTTACTTAAGTAAAAACATTAATGTGGTACTTCTACTTACACTAGAGTACATTTTTGTCTGTTTATTTGTACTTTTACTTAAGTACAGTGTTTGAGTACTTTCTCCAGTCCACCACTGCTTTTAACTAGCATTTTGATACTTTCAGCAAAAAAATTGCTACTTTTAGTGTTTTGCTACTCATCAATATTTTCCTCTTTTTGCTGAAGTTTAGCAGTTTAAGCATCTGTCTTGTAGCTACTGTCAGGAGATGTGGCAGAGTGAAGAAATATGTTTATAAAAAATGTTACATACTGAACCTTTAACACAGACACTGAGGAGTAAAACAGTTCATGACATGAGCTGAAGATGGACAGACAGAAGTCGTCTTCAGACATTCGGGTTTATAATAACTAGCAACTTTTATAATGTTGTACAATACACCACAGATAAGCACAGCTTGTAGCTAGCTACTGTTGGAGAGACAGCAAGCCCTTGCTGTACTGTTGACTGACCGCAACACAACACACCACGTCACGCACACAGAGATCAGCTCAAACTTTGCTCATGTAGCGATTCATTAAACTCACTTAATATTACTTGCTTACCTGTGTAGAAAGGCACCATTAATAATTACTGCTGTTCAACGTCGCTAGTTGCGTGTGATCAGCTCTGAAGGTGTAAACAGAGAGAATCCCCCGCTCCCCCCTCCCTCCTGGCTCGAACCGGAAGCGCTGGCGATCCGTGGCGATAAGAGACGAGTCCAGGCTCGAGGGCGGCGGAAAATGCGACCTGTACAATCCAAAAGTTTTGTACAGATGGGACATAAGCTACGACCGCTAGCGGCCGCTAGTTATAATTAGATTCAATGGAAAAGCATGGGAAAAGCCCCCAGGCGGCGCCGAGCAGGGAAACCGGAAGTACGTCACTCACAATCAGAAAACGTTTTTTGAAACAAACAATCATTACTCATAAAATATTTATCCTACACAACTAAAAACATATATGCATGCATTTCGAAATATTTTTATTTTATTATTTCACTTTTATATAAAAAAAAAAATAAAAATCTTCAAATGGTGAAGAAGAAGAGCTGCAGTTCTGCAGTTCCAATGAGGAGCGGCGCCCCTAGCGCCCTCTAGTGGCGCCGCCTCTGCACTGTAGTGATATTAAATAAGACATTTAAACTCAAGTGTCCCTCTGCCAAAAAGGTTGGTAACATGGGCCATCAACCTTTTGGAGTCTAAGGGCTATAGTGACACTGAGGACTAATTTGTCTGATATACACACATAAACTTGTACAACTCATCTTTAATTAAAGAATCAATAATAATTAATGTACATATGAGTGAATAAATTGCAGCACTGCATTGGAACATAGCTGGGAACTGCCACCACAACAGTTTAGCTTTCCTGTGTTGTTTCCTGAGTTTTATTTAGGTCATTCTTACACTTAGTGTGTGGATGTGTGTGTGTGACACGTATCAAATATTCATAAAAATATTAAACAAATCACGTCTATAGGGGAGGCATCATTTATTTAACAGCCAAATATGGGACGATTCCTATATTAGGCTAGCTTTAGCTAACCTGAATATTTACAAGCCTCCTGTCCTGCTCATATACACTGACTGTACTTACCTAATATCTTTTAACCACATTGAAAGGCTTTTTTTTCCATCCTGCCAACAATTTTTGCACCCTGGAAAGTTTTTTTCTGCTGCTCCAGTGCACGAGTGAAAAAATAAATAAATAAATAACGCGCCTGTGGGTGCGTGTTCACACTCACAGCACCTGTGTGTGAAGGGAGAGCAGAGAGACAGGAGGAGGGAGGTGAGGGAGCAGGGGGGGGCGCCTAATCAGTGCTGTTCCTGTTATTGATCATTTCATGCAGTTAAAGAAAATGCCTGCTAGAAAAACGTTTTTTTCTAGAGACGCTTTTGACGTCCCTTAAGTCCAGCGCCCCCATGCGGTGCATCCACGGCATAGCGCTCATTTGCGCCATTGGAGTGAGTGACTGAATATCAAACCTGTTGCTTCCTGTGTTACCCCATGTGTCTGTTGGGTCTGCATGCATCCTACATTTTTCTGATGAATGTTTACAGTAAAAGTGTTTGGGACAAAAAAAATACTTCATTTTAAATAAATACAATTAAAATTCACAAGTGCTTTATAATCAATGGTATAATCACAACTGTTTTTATGTGTTATATATTCAAGTGTTTAATTTATGCAATCATGTTTTACGTGCCTTACGATAACTTATACAACAATATATATTAATATATAATATATATAATATATATA
>JBBPBX010019133.1:0-10086 GCA_038048925.1 Garcialebias charrua
GCAAAGTGTCATTTCAGCAAAGCAGAAACTCGTTACTTTGGTCACATCATCAGCGGTGAAGGAATAAAACCAGACCCGACGAAAGTGGAAGCCATCACAAAGATGCAGAGTCCCACAAATGTGGAGGAGCTCCGTCAGGTCCTGGGCCTGATTAACTATGTGGGGAGATTCCTGCCAGACCTCTCCACCAAGCTACACCCGATCACCAGTCTGCTACGACGAGAGAACAAGTGGGTATGGGACGACACACAAGAACAGGCGTTTAAAGCTGTTAAAGCCATGTTGGTGTCAGCCCCAGCTCTTGCATATTATGATGCAAGTAGAAAAACTGTTATCAGCGCAGATGCAAGCAGCTACGGCTTAGGAGCAGCTCTACTACAAGAACACGAGGATGGATTAAAGCCCGTGGCATTCTGCTCCCGCACGCTGTCTGATGCTGAGAGAAGATACTCTCAAATCGAAAAGGAGTGTTTAGCAGGTGTGTGGGCGTGTGAGCGATTTGCACGCTACGTTCAGGGAATGGACAGTTTCGTTCTGCAAACAGACCACAAACCACTTGTACCACTCATAAACACTTATGACCTGGACAAAGCCCCTCCAAGGTGCCAGAGACTCCTGATGCGGCTTTTAAGATTCAACGTGGAAGCAGAGCACGTTCCAGGCAAACAGTTGGTAGTAGCCGACACCCTATCCAGGAGGCCACAGAGACATGTGAGTGATGAGACTACAGATCACATTGTACAAGCACATGTTGAATCAGTTATGGTGAATGCACCAGTCTCATCCCAAAGACTCTCAAGGATCCGTGAGGCAACTCAGCACGATCACGAACTGCAGCAGATTATAAAGTTCATCAGGAACGGATGGCCGCCAAGAACAGCGATGAACTCATCTCTTCATCGTTACCATTCAGCACGAGCACATCTCTCAGAAGCTGATGGTTTGGTGTTATTCGAGGACCGGCTGGTCATTCCTTCTGCGCAGAGAGCTGAGGTGCTGTCAGAGATACACAAAGGACATCAAGGACTAACACGGTGCCGAGCACGCGCCAGGATGGCAGTGTGGTGGCCGGGCATCAGTGCTGAGATTAAACAGACTGTGTCAATATGTAAATTCTGCATTGAATACAAACCAACACAAAGGCACGAACCTCTCCTGACTTCTACTTTACCAGGGGGGCCCTGGCAGCGCATAGCAGCAGATCTGTGCGAGCATGAGAGTAAGAATTATCTCATTGTAACGGACTATTATTCCAGAGACATTGAAATAGTTCGTTTGTCTTCCACATCGAGTCGTGAAGTCATTAGTCGACTCAAGAGCATGTTCGTGAGGTGGGGAATTCCACTGGAACTGGTGAGTGATAATGCAACTCAATTTACATCCAGTGACTTCCAGGACTTTTCCAGAGAGTATGGATTTGTGCACGCAACTTCCAGCCCCCACTACCCTCAGGCGAACGGTGCTGCCGAACGAGCGGTTCAGACTGCAAAGAACATTTTGAAGCAGCCTGACCCCCATCTGGCCCTGATGTGCTACAGAGCAACACCTAGTGCTGCTACAGGTGTGAGCCCTGCACTACTGATGACGGGAAGAGAAATCAGAACCACACTTCCAATGCTGGAGAGCAAGTTGAAAGCTGCTCCAGTGGACAGACATGTGATTCAACAAAAGGACAGACAGACAAAGGAAACCTACAGGTTTTTCCATGATCGCCATCATTCTGCACAACCACTTCCTGCACTACAACCAGGACAAGACGTCAGGATAAAATTGGATGGTGAAAAGAGTTGGGAAAACCCCAGCAAAGGTCATCGGCAAATGCCAGGAGCCAAGGTCGTATATGGTGGAAACGGAGAATGGAGCTGTATTAAGACGGAACCGGAGACATCTGCAAGCTGTCCCACTTCCCACAGATCAACCAGATCAGCTACAACCACCTGATTCTCCAGTGACACTGAACAGTAGCTTTCCACCTGAAGACAGTGCTGATTCTGCGACCAGAACTCCTGAGCAGAGACATATGGGTCCAGAGGTGGAGCGCTCAACTCCACAAGGTTCACAGGTGACTTCCAGGGGAAGGGTAATCAGAATCCCTCTGAGGTACCGAGACACTTAATGACTGAAAAAAAATAATCATAAAGTGAAGTTGACCTGTGTAGTTTGTATGTGTAGTTTTATATATACTGTATAAGGGTGAAATATAGAGTTCTGAAGTGTGGGTAAATTGTAACGGGAAAAATGTGTAGTTTGTATGTGTAGTTTATATATATAAGGGTGAAATATAGAGTTCTGAAGTGTGGGTAAATTGTAACGGGAAAAATGTTTAGTTGTTCACCGAATTAATAGGAACAGCAACTATCGAGGGCAGAATAATCCCTACGTTGCTGTGGACCGAGGGCAGTCTACCCCAACGTCCTAGTGTTCGGATGTTATATACAGGGGAGTTTAGAAACATGTGTGTTTGATATGTCCCAGTTGGGTTGCCGTAGCCAGTGTAGACTGAGCATGCGCAGTGTGTGTGTTTTAGTTGTTGACTGAGCGTGACACGAGACGTTAACATGTCCTGCTATTAGCTGTTCAATAAAGTTGAGTTCGCCAAGCTACCTCGTGAGTCCACCGCCCGTTCTTCACAGAAGCAGCCGTTCATGACAATTGTTATTACTGTTTGTTTATCTGTATCCATTTTGTTGATTTTTTTCTACAGTTTTAAACTAAGATCTCTTATATTAATCAATGAGAAAATTGTATCAATTTAATCTAAAGAAAAGCTAAATCTGGTCCTCTGGACATCCAAAAAAAACAAACCAAAACAAAGCAAAAAAAATTGTAGAAACGTTTCTTCTTTCGTCCGAAAGACTTCCTCACTCTGAGATGCTGTATTCAGCTCAGACTTATAAATAGCACCCTCTCACAGTGGATCAAGGGTGCTATTTATAAGACTGAGCTGAATGCAGCATCTCAGACTGAGGAAGTCTTTCGGACGAAAGACAAAACGTTTCTACAATTATTTTTGCTTTGTTTTGTTTTGGTTTTTTTGAATGTCCAGAGGACCAGACTTAGCTTTTTTAGATTTTTCTACCTGGATTATTGAGCATGCATCAGGATGTATCAATTTAAATTAGTCCAACAATGTTCAGTCAGCTGTGATGGACTTGCGACTCATTCAAGGTGTACGCCGCCATTCGCACAGTGATTGCTGGACATGGACACCGGCGACCCCCATGACCCAAAATGGAAGAACCGAGTAAAAGATAATGGCCCTCATGCACGAACCGTTCGTACGCACAGATTTGTTCTTAAACTGTGCGTACGAGTGATTTAGGATCATTTGTGGCATTCAACAATGTTTTCGTATCCTACGATTTTTTTCAGATACGAACAAAATTTACGAGTGGTCCGGACCTGTCGTATATTTTAGGAGCGTCAGTCTGCTGTCATCCAGACGGAATTTCTCCACTAATAACTTCATATTTCGTTATTTAGAAAATATTTAGAGTTTAAAAAAGTCACGCACCACAATTGTTTTTGACAATAGGTTCTGTTTGAAGTCGAATTATAATTTTAAATGTAATAATGACTAACGGATTAAAGTATTTAAATTAAAATCAATTTGTTATCAATGCCGTTTTCTAACACTACAATATCAATATGAAGATCTCAAACTGAAACCAACTTAAATTATGAATTAATTTAAGTTTAATTTGTCTCGGTAACGCAGACTTTAGGTTGACCTCCTCCTGTTGCAGTCATAGCTCAATCAGTAGAGCATTGTCAGAGAGTCAGAGACAGAGTCAGAGTCAGAGAGTCTTTATTGTCATTTGCACCGCATGTGGTACATGAGATGAAAACGAGATTATGTACACGAGGTCCCAGTTACATCCAACAACAAATGAAAGAGAAAAACAGTAATAACATCGAGAACTAACTAAGAAAAACATCAACTAGTAATACACTAAGCCTAATATAGTGGGAATAAACAGCAGCACGAACATGAGTTTGTATGAGCAGATGGTCACAGATGAACACAGATGAACACAGCAACAAGAAAACATATCAGCATCACCATGATGTGATATTTTGCAGTGTTTATTTTAATTTTATTTTTATTTATTCATGAGTCTAACAGCCTCAGGGTAGAAGCTGTTCCTCAGTCTAGTGGTTCTACACTTGATGCTCCTCAACCTCCGTCCTGAGGGGAGTGGGGCAAAGAGTGAGTGTGCTGGATGAGTGAGGTCTTTCATGATACAGGTGGCTCTTTTCCTGCATCTAGAGGTGTAAATGTCTGTGATGGTGGGGAGACTGACTCCAACAGACTTCTGTGCAGCCTTCACCACTCTCTGCAGAGCTTTCCTCTCTTCAACTGTGCAGCCTCCATGCCACACGTTGATGCTGGAGCACAGGATGCTCTCCACTGCACACCTGTAGAACGAGGTGAGAACTGGGCTGCTCAGACCGGCTCGTCTCAGCCGTCTGAGGAAGTAGAGTCTCTGATGACCTTTCTTGATCAGGCTGGTGGTGTTGTTGCTCCAGCTGAGGTTATCATTCATGTGTACACCCAAGTATTTGTAGCTGGAGACCACTTCCACTGCAGACCCACCTATTATCAGTGGGGCATGGGTGTGTTTGTTCCTTCTGAAGTCCACAATCATCTCCTTTGTCTTCTTCACATTCATGTGAAGATTATTCTCTTTGCACCAGCTCTCCAGGTGTTCCACCTCCTGTCTGTAGCTGGACTCATCATTGTTTGTGATGCATCCCACCACCGCTGTATCATCTGCAAACTTAACAATATGACAGCCTGGAAGTGTGGCTGTACAATCATATGTGAGCAGAGTGAACAGAAGGGGGCTCAGCACACATCCCTGAGGAGAGCCAGTGCTGAGGGTTATGGTGGAGGAGGAGAAGTTGTGGATCTTCACGGACTGTGGTCTGTCTGTTAAGAAGTCTAGTACCCAGTTACAAATAGAGGGGCTTAGTCCAAGTGTAGATAGTTTGTCTATCAGAGTTTGGGGGATCATGGTGTTGAAGGCAGATGTGAAGTCCACAAAGAGCAGACGCACGTATGAGTCTTTCTGATCCAGGTGGGTGAGAGCAGTGTGGACCACGGAAGAAATGGCGTCCTCTGTTGATCGGTTCTCACGGTATGCGTATTGATGATGGTCCTCATTGTCGCAGTTCCGAACCTTATGGGTTCGAGTCCCACGTGGAACTTTTTTTTTCCTTTTAATTCATTCCAGATTTAAAAAACACAAGAAAACTGTTTACAATACAACAAGAAATGAAGCATAAAGTCTTTTTAATCTCGAATGAATAAATAATCTAAAGAAAGAAGGAAAAAAAATAGTCATACCTCGTGGGAATCGAACCCACGAGGTCTCGATAAGCAGTGCAATGCTTTACCCAGTGGGCCACCAGGACACATGTATATTTTAAGGTCCACATTTCTTATAAACAAACATTCTTTGGCTTTAGTTGGTCATTTACTCCCATGAGTGACGCTGCTAATAAGGACAGATTTTCTTTTCTTGACCTCAGAGAGCAGAACTTCAATCTCCGCACCGGTAGAGTTCTTCTTTTTACTTTTCGCTGTCATTTTATGAACGAACACGTTTTGCCTCTGAGGCAGGAAACGTAGCCTTATATGGTGTTTTGAGGGGTGGGAATTATGTAAATAACCTCTCCGCGTGCACACGCAGGTGAATAGAACAGGTGGGATTCATCATATTTGCGCAGCCATTTACACACTTTTCCTGAGGATAGAAGAGTTTGTTGAATCTGACGTGGCATGTTCGTACGAACGCTTCGTTCGAACAAAAGTAGGAGAAATTTAGGATAGAAATACAAACATGTTCGTGCGTGAGGCCCAATGGATGGATGTTCAGTCAGGTCATCTGGACGGTTTCTTTTTTTTGTGCTGAGATGTTTCGCCCTCCATCTGAAAGGCTTCATCAGTTTGAAGAAACACCAAACAAACCTGATTCTCCCCCAACAGCTTATTCCAAAGGGAAAAACAATCAGTTATGTTGGTGCTAAAATGGCCTCTGGGGGCATGCTCTCTCCTCTGGTGCCTGCCCTCTCCCTCATTGAAAGTCATGTCAAACTGGTTCAAAACACCAAAGTTCATGCTCAGAAATCCTCCAACAATTTGTCAGGTCATCTGGATGGTTTCTTTTTGATGTGCTGAGACGTTTCGCCCCTAATCTGGAAGGCTTCATCAGACAAGGAAACACCGAAAAAACTGAACATTGTTGGATTTTATACCTGGATTACTGAGCATGGACTATGGTGTTTTCAACCAGTTTGAAATGACTGAACGAGGGAGAGGGCATGCTCCAGAGGTCATCTTAGCACCCACATACAGTAACTGTTTCTTTTTTCCCACTTTGGAGTAAGCTGTTGGAATTAGTTTCGTTTGGTGTTTCCTCAGAGTGATGAAGCCATCTGGATGGAGGGCGAAACATCTCAGAAAAAAAGAGAAAAATGAAACTGTCCAGATGACCTGACTGAACACTGTTGGATTTTATACCTGGATTATTGAGCATGGACTTTGGTGTATCAATTTAGTTCAAACTTTGAAAAAAAAAAAACATAAATTGTTGTGAAGTGTCACACTCATAATGTGTTGGAGATGTTCAACTACCACGACTCAAATTATAACAATGTTGGATTAATAGTCTTTTTAAACTAATTTTGATGTCTTGTGGTTGCCATCTTAAACTGAATTTATTCCAAAAGTTAATAAGTTGTAGAAGTTGTAGATGGGGCGGCCGTGGTGTAGTGGTAATGGCAGTCAACCCCTGATCGAATGGTTGGAGGTTTGAATCCCGCATCCGCCCACCATGTGTCGTTGTGTCCCTGGACAAGACACTTAACCCCGAGTTGCTCCCGGTAAGTCTGGATGGCGCCTTGCAAGGCAGGCTACCACTACCGGTGTATGAATGTGTGTATGAATGGGTGGATGGCTGGTATTGTAAAGCGCTTTGGGGCTCCTCACAGGGGGCTGGAAAGCGCTATATAAATAAGCTCCATTTACCATGTATACATCTAATGATAAATTTCCTAAAATTTCATAAAAACCATTGTAATGGTTCTGTTGCTTTTAACAAATATTTAAACCCAGAGCTCAGAGCTCAGAGCACTGAAACTGAAAAGACACAGTGGAGACAAAGATAAAATGGTAAGTAGGTTAATTTACATGGGGATGGGAGGATCTGATGAAGACAGCAAGGTGTTCATGTAATCCAAGGAATATGATAAAATCGATGAAAGACGTGATAATAGTTCTTATTAGTATATTCCTTGTTTCCTGACTTGGGAGGTTACAAATATAACTCTGGGTTCAGGGAATGGTCTCAGCCAGGTGTGGTGGTAGGGGAGGTGCTAAGGCTGGCAGAGAAGGCTGTTTGGCTCTTTCGGAGTTTGGATGGTTCCCACCTGGAGGAGACAAGGTGCAGTAATCCAGATAGCCCACAAAGATTCTGCAGAAAACAGAACTCTAATAATTCTGATTCAAAGTTCATAACAAGGAGCAAGGGTTGTCACTCACAAGAAGGCAGTCAACGGTCCAATGATGAATCATGGTTTCACTCAGCCTTATGAAGGGAGATAAGATTTTTTATATTTGGGCCACCGGCTAATCAGTAAGGAGCAAAATCGTCCACCTCCTTAGACAGTCATGCAGGCAGAGAGGTGTCCTCTCCTCAAAACATCAACGGAGCAAAAGAGAAAGAATGAAGATTCATTGAGTTTATGTGCAGTGGATGTGGTGGAGAATAGATTATAAAATACCACAATCCTCACTTATCTTTTCTTGCTGTTGGGAATTGACGCAAGAACTTAAAGAAGCTGCCATGTTGTATTTTTGGAACCAGCATCTAGGGTTATTGGGCTTTAAGTCATGCCTAATCTCATGTTGATACACGAGTCCACCTTTAAACACTGAATAGCTAATTACAGCTTAACATGTTAGAAAACAGAATATTTTAACATACAGCAGCAAGGTAAGAGTTTTCTTAATCAACAAGAATCAATACCTAAAAACATTACCCTATGTGTATTTTCAATTTTAAACTTTACCAACAGAAATGTCTTAATTATCAACAC
This sequence comes from Garcialebias charrua, assembly GCA_038048925.1. NCBI lineage: Eukaryota > Metazoa > Chordata > Actinopteri > Cyprinodontiformes > Rivulidae > Garcialebias > Garcialebias charrua. The sequence goes on from JBBPBX010019133.1 coordinate 8,104, forward strand.
TTAAGGGGTGGAGTTAAAAGTTGTACTGGGGCTAGCCAACAGTAGCCTGGTTAAAACCAGACCCTTGTCCTTCACTTCGCTTTGGACTAGGGTCTGGTATTTCTCCCATATACAACGATTTCTCCGGTCGATTTTTGACCGGACCAATCAGAGAACAGAAGGCGGAGTTTTGAACGACGTCGACTGACGTCGTCAGTTAAAATGGCTGCCGCCACGAAGGAATTTTCATGAAAACAAGGTAAAAAACTATTATTTCTTTGCTGAGAAAAAATATATTTCTTAGCTGACGTTATATCAGAAGTGTTCCTGAGCTTAACAGTTCCTAAATCAATTCACGAAATGGTCAAATCTGCTGGATTTAAATAGTTTCGGTTTGACATTTTCCAAACAGCCTCGGGTGCGCTACGAAAATAAATGATAAAAAATCGAATTTTATCTCAAATGTTTCATCTAGGCCAACAGTCAGTAAATTAGAGCCATATAATTACACACTGGTAGCAGAAAAAATATCCACCGAGTGGTTTCTGAGCTATTTATCTGATAGCCTGGACCTCGCCAGGCTAAACTAACAAAACTCCGCCTTCTGTTCTCTGATTGGTCCGGTCAAAAATCTACCGGAGAAATCGTTGTCTATGGGAGAAATCCCAGACCCTAGTCCAAAGCGAAGTGAAGGACAAGGGTCTGGTTTTAACCAGGCTAAGCCAACAGGGAAGCTGGTCCCATTCTGGCTTCAAGTTCCAGGTCCACTTCAGAGGTCTCTTTTGATCTTCCATCTTTGGTGTGGCTATTTGCAAAGATAGGAAGTGGTACCAGAATAAAGGTCCAAACATAAGAATAAAAGTTCACTTCACAAATGCAACAATGTTCAGTCAGGTCATCTGGACGGTTCCTTTTTAAGCTGAGATGTTTTGTCCTTCATCCAAAGGACTTTTTTGATCTGAGGAGCTACCAACAAACAAGACTGGTTCCCACAAACAGCATACTCCACAGTGGGAAAAAAACCTGTTTGCTGGTGCTAAGATGGCCTTCGGAGCCTGCCCTCTCCCCGGTCAACTCACAAATACCTCTTTTTAAAGTGCTATCACGGAGTGAGACACATATAGTGACCCTAATAATGCTGGCAGCAGCTCTAACATGTCATGTTTTGATTTTGGTTCCTTTTTTTGATGTTGTTGTTGTTCTGCAGTTTATCATCTTGGATTTTTATCAAAGGCAATCCTAAATTGTTACTGAGCTTTACAGAAGAAAGTTCCTGTTGGGACTTCACGTAATGGTTGCACCCTGCCTAGTTTTTGCAGAAATGTTGCAGTTTTTATATAATTGTACGGAAATGTTCTAGCTGTGCTGTTTCTTTTTCTGACACAACCGCCACAAATTGATGTTTTAGAGTTTGTCAAACTCACTGCTTCTGGTTCGGTGACAGTCCCCTTCCATCTGCTAAAGCAAACACTCATTATGTCAAGATGAATTCATTTTTTCTTGTTCTATTGCTTCTCTCTTTCTAACTGTATTTTTCCTCGTCTGTCTTACTTGTCTGTCCTCCTGATTACTCAACGCTTGCAGCTCGACTCCCATCTGCCATCTTGAATTATATCACAGTCTCAGCTGATTGATCTAACTTATACACCAGTGTGTGTGTGTGTGTGTGTGTGTGTGTGTGTGTGTGTGTGTGTGTGTTCAGTTATTGATGCTACAACTAAAATAAACAAAACTGTAGCAAAAAAGTAGCCAAAATGAACAAAACTGTAGCTTAAAACCTATAAAGAGTAGAATTAGTTACTATTTATTAGTTACAAGTATTACAAGTATCATCGTAGCTGGATAAACATCAGTGATAAAATCATGGAGCTATTGGGAAAGAGTTTTAATAAAAAAAAAATGTGTGGGGATTTTAATATTGATCTGGGAAATAAAACAGATTCAAATAACAGTACATTTATAAATTCAATGTATTACATCTTTATCAAATCCAACAAGAATTAT
>JBBPBX010019133.1:11415-44779 GCA_038048925.1 Garcialebias charrua
GGTGAACAACCAATCAAATGAATCATACAACAGAGGAACACAGTATATAAAACAGTATGAGTTATAGTCGTCAGTCAGTACAGTACTGTTGACATCTGTAGAAGGACATGATGACTACGCCAGCAAAGAAAGATAAAAGAAAACCGAGGTACTTCTACTGTGACCACTGTAGAGAAACCGTGTGTAAAACTACATACTATGAACATTTACGTATATATGGACGGAAAGAAACCTACGGACAGGTGAATACCAAAAAGGTATGTATGACTTTTGCATATATGACCCAGAATATTTAAATGAGGATGAAGTCTAAAGGTGGGATGTGGAGAAATAGGCAAATACAGTATAGTGTTTTGATTAAAATGTTTGCAAAAATGGAATTTTATCAAAATATTATGAATAGGCTTAGGCTAAATGTTTTATCAATAATCAATTGATTAAATTGTCTGGAAAACAATCTTAAATTTTTTTGAGTAACTTTTTGGATCTGCACCTACAAACAACTTGATTTTGAGGGAAAATGCCTTATTTTGAGTTTTTCCATGTGCAAGCGCATTTTTGTCTTTCCAGTTGGAAATCTCAGTTTTAAAATACTATTAAGTCATATCTCTGGATCCACTTAAGTTATCAGCATGATCCAGGTATCAAAATGTAGCTAAGCCAGAAATCTGAAAATGTAAGTGTCAATGGTAAATTTATTTCTATAGCACATTAAAACAACAAAAGCTGACCAAAGTGCTGCCAAACAAATACATGTACAAATAAAACAGACACACACTGAAGAAAAAAAACAAAACAAACATCAGCTCTAATAAACCTCAAACTCCATCTAGTCGAAAGCCAAAGGTCATTTTGACCAAAATTGACTTACCGTACTTTTCGGAATATAAGTCGCTGTTTTTTTACTAATTTGCATGTCATGCGGCTTATACGCCGATGCGTCATATTTATGGATATTTTTTGACTCAGTTATGACCGTTTTTTATTTTGGCAAAAAAATGGTGCAGTACCACTTTTGTCTGCTAGGGGGACACTTCCAGAGAGTACACCGACCGCTTCTAGCTCATGTGTCCAAAAAACGCCTCCTCTGCTCGGACTGACTCTGTCGCTGCCCGGCCTCCTGCTCTGGAGGTATACTATTAGCTGTGTTGTTAGCTGTGTTTTTAGCAAGATAACTCATAAACCACACCGCGGATTTTCTTGAAACTTACAGAGCGTAATTATTTGGTGGTCTTTTACAAACTTTTAGCTGCAGAAGATTTTCGGAGCTAAAAAAATTGCTCTTTTAGCATGTTGTTAGCAGTAGCTACCTAAACGGATACCTACTGTTTAGATAAACATCTCTTAAACCACTCAACGGATATTTTTTAGGCTTTCAGAGTATATGGGTTTCATTTACAAACTATTGCCTTGTATAAGACATTTGAGATAAAATTCTATTTTGTATTCGTTTTTTTAGAGACGGAATCGTCTCGTTGTCTTCGGTTTTATTTCCGTTTATATTGTTATAAATCATAAACCACTCAGCGGATATTTTTTTAGCTTACAGAGTGTAATTATATGGGTTTTCATTTACAAACTGTTGACCTGTATAAGACATTTGAGATAAAATTCAATTTTTTACAATTTATTTTAGTAGCGCACGCGACCGTTTGGAAGATGTCAAATCGAAACAATTTAAATTCAGCAGATTTGACCATTTCGTGAATTAATTAAGGAACCGTTAAGCTCAGGAACCCTTGTGCTATAATGTCTGCAAACAAATAATTGCTTTTACCGTGTAAAGTCCTTCCATGCTGGCTCGCTTCTGTGGCCGCCATTTTCAGCAGGGCAAATGAGGCGGTGACGCATCGCGTAGCGGTGACGCATAAGAGAGCTTGGAATCGTGAAGTCAGCGGACCGGGATTGCGCAAAGCATCTTGGGAGTTTCTGACACGGAGTCAGACATGACCGGGGTTTGCGTTAGTTGTAGTGTGTGATCCTACGTGAAATACGCTGAAATGGTGAATGCTTGTTGTGTTGTGAACTGTCACAATCATTCTCACGATGGCAGGGGGAGCCGTATTGCAAATGGAGTCCGTTTTTTCATCTTTCCGGCATGGAAACAACACAGAGGAACACAGGTTGCTGAGCTAACAGAGACATGGTGACATGACCTGTTAAACGAACAAATATAACTTTCAGGAGTATTTCCAGACACATGTTTGTGTGTTCGAAGCATTTCCACACAGGTAAGGTTTAATTAAATAATATTAAACTTATTAACTGCTCACACAGGATCGTTCACAAACATCTAGCTAGCTAGCTGGCTAGCTAGCTAGTAGATCATCTAATCAAGTTCTTTTATCTCTTCTTAGGCAAGCCAGCGTATGAATTCCTAGATTGTGATCCTGACTGGGTACCCTCTTTACATCTCGGGCACACCGAAGTCAAAACAATGGACACTGCCCGATTTGCCCGTCGGACCAAGAGACACCAATCAACCACAGAGGTCAACACTGCACCTGCCACGCCACCAGATCTGCGTAGCCAGACATCAGAGATGGATGAAACTGCTCCTCCAGGGGTAGCTGCTCAGTTTTTCTGAGGATGAAACAGCCCAGGGGTCAACACTGCACCTGCCACACCACCAGAGTCATTCATTCATTCAACCTTTATTTATACAGGCTAGCCTTGTTGAGCCACGGGGACTCATTTACAAGAGGGACCTGTCTCACGCACACCCAGGGTCAATTTAGAGTTACCAATCAGCCTAACATGCATGTTTTTGGACTGTGGGAGGAAACCGGAGCACCTGGAGAAACATGGAGAGAACATGCAAACTCCACCCGGAAAGGCCCCCGGACCGGGATTTGAACCGGGGACCTGCTCGCTGAGAGGCAGCAGCTCTACCAGTTGTGCCACCATGTGGAGAGGGTTATTGGTTGTGTTCGCACCAAATACACCATACTAAGTAGTAACATACCTGTTAGCATGTTGCTCCCATGTGAAGATGAGGCCATAGTTTTACTGGACAAAATTGTGGCTTTGACCAATATGTGCCCCAGTGTTGTTTTGAAAATATGAATTATTATCAGTGTGAACATTAACTGATGAACTGAACATGAAAATGTATCTACTTTTGCACAAGTGTTACTTCGATGCTGCATGCTGTAAATAAATGATTGCAGATTAATTCAGTTTGTAGTCTCAAGTGAAATACTGTTGAACATGTCTAAGTTACAGGAACACAACAGGTCAACCGAGTTTAAGATTATCCGTCACCACGAGGGATTTCCATCTTTTTAGCTGTGGCCAGGATGGATTTCCCAGTCCAAACTTTTTTCCATGCTTTAACCCATGGGTAAAATATGTAACATTTGCAGTGTTAACAAGAATAAATACAGTTCAAATACAATAAACACAGAAAATGAAAACTTCTTGCAGATATACCCTGATGCATGCTCAATAATCCAGGTAGAAAAATCTAAAAAAGCTAAGTCTGGTCCTCTGGACATTCAAAAGTTGAATGTCCAGAGGACCAGACTTAGCTTTTTTAGATTCTTGCAGATATATTTCACATTAACAATGTGCTAAAATTACATGTTAAAGGTGCAATTTTATCTGATATATGCACAACAAAGTGAGTTTGAGAAAATGTAAGCATGCTTTGCAACTAATGAGAACTAGGACCACCTAACAAACATTTTGAGAATAACTTCTGAATCCCGAACCACTGAGCCAGAATCAAAAACAAGTTAGCAATAGTACCTTTGCTTATTCATCATCAACTTTATTCAACAGACTCGTGGTCCACAAAATTAAACATAACACACACAACACATACAGAAAGAATAAATTTTAATGATTGCATAAAAAACCTGCATAAAGTCAGAAAGCGGTGCTTAGCTGCCACTTCCTCATTCTTCAACGTATCCCTCCCTCCCTCCATATGCTGCACCTAGCTGGGAAGCTAGCAGCTTCAATCTTGAACAGTAGTGCACCAACATGTGTACAAGACTCTGCAATGCCAGCCATGCATGTGCAGTGTGCACAGTCTACTTGGCCCGTGGAACTAATCACCCATGGTTGGAGTGGTGCTTCATTCAGGCGCTGAGAGTGCCTAGGGGGAAAAAATAGAAAATTTATGCTACAGTAATCAACATAAAATTGTAAAATACATTACCTTCACATCACTACTTTTTCCATAGGTTGCAAATAGACCGCAGAGTCCTGACCTGATGATGTTGATCTTCTGTGCTGGGCCATCCTTTTGGCCAGTGGCTGTTTAGTTTCCCCGATATAAGACTGATCACCCTCCTGACACTGAACAGCATACACAATATTACTCTGTTTGTGCCGGGGGACTGGATCTTTGGGATGAACCAGTCTTTGCCGTAATGTATTTTGGGGTTTAAAAGCCACTGGGACGTTGTGTTTAGAAAATAAACGTCTACCTTATAATGTTTTGCTAGTTTTTTATACTTTGTTAAAAAAAAATAATATGTATTTCTCTCTTATGTTTTTCTATCGTCTATTGTTTAAGGAAATTCTACCATTGCTGTTCATTATTTTTTAGTTTGTAGCAGGTCGCTTTTGTAAATGAGTCCACGAGACTCAATGAGATTTACCTGACTAAATAAAGGTTGAATGAATGAATATTAAAGATATTACTGTTCCATATTTTCCTAACAGAGCACTTCACTCTCAGACTGCAGGTTTACTTGTGGTTCCTAGAGTTTCCAAAAACAAAATGGGAGGAAGATCTTTCAGTTCTCAGGCTCCTCTCTTGTGGAACCAACTTCCAGTTTCTGTCCATGAGGCTGACACATTGTCCAGTTTTAAGACTGGGCTCAAGACTTTCCTTTTTGATCAATCCTATGGTTAGTGTCGGCTTGGTTTCCTGAGCTGTCCCTTAGTTATGCTGCTATAGACTGCTGGAAGACAGACTGACCACACATTTTCACTCTGCTGCTGTATTTACTTACTCTGCTCTGTACTACTCTGCTCAACCTGTTTTGTATTTGTAATTATTTTTTCTATACTTTTTTTTTTTCTCTTTCAGGTACACCCGGACCTAGCCTGGCCCTCGCCTTCCTGCACAGCTCAGCTCAATTCTCATTTCCCTTCACTGCACAGAAGCGAAGTGAAGGACAAGGGTCTGGTTTTAACCAGGCTAACCCGGACCTATCATTCCGTTTGTTTTTCTCTCTCTTTCCTGTGCTCTCAAACCAGCCGGTCAAAGCAGATGACCGCTTGTCCTGAGCCTGGTTCTGCTGGAGGTTTCTTCATGTTTAAAGGCAGTTTTTCCCTTTCCACTGTTGACACTGTGCTTGCTCAGGATGGGAGACCGCAACAAAGTGAAGATTCAGCGAGTCTGCTGGCTTCCTTAGATAAAGAACTGTACTAATTAGCTTTTCTATGTATGTATGTGAATGCTCCTGTAAAGTGCCCTGAGACAACTTTGTTGTGATTTGGCGCTATATGGACTGTACTTATAAAGCGCCTTTATATCTTATCGAGATACTCAAAGCGCTTTAAAACACAATCTGTGCCTCATTCACCCATTCATACGGCACTTCCCATGTCTCTCTTGTAAACGAATCCTCGAGGCTCAATGGGATTAACCTGCCTAAATAAAGGTTGAATGACTACTAGATCTCTACAACGCTAACTGAACAAATCATTCTAAAGAGACTAATCAGAGCTTTATCACATTCATACACCGATGGGACACACATTGGAGGCAATGAGGGGTTCAGTGTCTTGCCCAAGGACACTTTGGCATGTGACTGCTGGTGGATTTGAACCCTCAACTCTTACATTGAAGGACGACTGCTCTAACCACTCAGCCACAGCCGCCCATAAATAAACTGAACTGAATCAAGCGACAACTCCTTAAATGTGTCCTTTTTGCAGATGATATTTTTTTGTTTGGGTAAAGATATAAAACAATGTCTGAGATGATGAAGACAGAATTTGTCAAAATACAAACTTGGTTTAAACTTAATTAATAAATTATCATTAAATCTAGATAAAACTAATTACATGATATTCGGTAATAAAAAGAAAACTGTTGATGTTCCACTCAAAATTGAGGATGTTGAGATTTGTAGAGTGAGTGAGGTGAAGTTTTTGGGTGTTATCATTGATGACAAACTGACATGGAAACAACACATAAATTCTGTAAGAATAAAAATAGCTAAATCGATTGCAGTACTGTACAAAGTCAGAGACCTATTGAATGATAAAGCTCTGTATTTGTTGTATAACACAATCATTGTTCCACACTTAATCTATTGTATTGATGTTTGGGGGAATGCGTGTAAAACAATCACAAAGCCTATTTTTGTATTACAGAAAAGAGCTGTAAGAATTATCACTAGAAAACATTACCGTCATCCATCAAGTACATTATTTTATCAACTGAAGTTATTGAAGTTCCATGATTTGGTAGATTATAATATTTTATCAGTTATGTATAGGGCTCAGAATAATGCATTACCTTTAAATATCCAAATGCATTTTGTTAAAAGACAAAGTTGTTATAATCTTAAGGGGACAGAGTTGTTTGTAAAACCACAATTCAGAACTAGTTTGAAGGGACGTTCTACCTCAATCCAGGGAATTAGATTATGGAATGGCTTGGAGAATGTAGTTAAAAATGCCAAGTCAATGTTTACATTTAAGAAAATTATCAAAACTGAATTGTAAAAAAAAATATATGAAGTAGCGTAATGTGTGTTAGAAAAATTAGAAAGAGTTATTCATTTTGTTCTGTTACTGAAGATTATTATTGTTTGAACTGATTGTTTAAAAAAAGGGGCAGATATAATAAGATTTTTTTTCTTCTTTCTGCTACCTTTCATTTTTTAAATATTTTGTACGTTATCGTTTATGGGATTGTTTTGTATTGTTTTTTTTTTTTAAATGAACAAATTTTATATTAAAAAAAACTGAATTGTGGTTCTAAGATTCAGTTTTGTTGCAGCCATATCAAATTGTGTTATTTAAATAATTCAGATGCAAGGATTCATGAGAGCAGGAACACATTTATTTTCACTGTACTGCAGTACATTTCTGCCTTTAGTTAATCCAGGTCTGCAGTAACAGTAAAGAAAAAACACATTTATTAAGCAGCTTAAATTACAAAAGTATTATCAATGAGTCTTACAAAAGCATAAAAAATGATCTGACCTAACTTGTACTGTATTATAATTTTTATCACCAAAAAAAGATTTTCACCACAAAAACGACACTAGATCCATAATGGTGTCTTCTGAGGTGTTATTTTCAGTGTGTGGATCATTATTAGAATTCTTTCTGAAGATCTAAAAAGAGAGGAGACAGAATAAAGTAGAGAAACGCTCAAAACATGATTTATCTTCGTGTCATTTATTACACCTACAACTCACCGCTCTTTCTGAGAAGTTCTCCTTTCCACGACCGAGCCAGTCCATCCAGGAACTGATCGAAGTGCTTCACGTACTTGGCCAAACTGGTTCTTTTGTAATCTGTGAGTGAAAAATACTCGTAAGAAAGCTATTCTGGTGCACCAAGTAAAAAAAACGTCACTAATATTAACAATCATATCAAACTTTTGAACTCAAATGAAAACTCATCAGATAAACCCGAAGTAATACTGATGATTCGTTTCACATAGAAACACTTAATAAGCACCCAAAACATTAAAAAAAATGTCTCAAGAAGTCTTAATTTGAAACACCAGATGGCTCATTAGGTTTGGGATAAGAGAGGACTCAATCTCATTTATTAAAACAAACACTAAGCAGTAGATTGGATGAAGTACTAAAACTATAAAACTAGAATATTCATGTTTTCTGTACAATTTAACACAATTTCTCCCCCATCAGCCTTTGGCACCTCTGATCTTTCTCCTCTCCGCTGCATCTCTCTCGTCATCCTTCTCCACGGTGTCCGCAGACGGTTCTTCGTCCTCCCCTGCTTTGGGTCGATCCAGCTCCTCACAGATCAAACTTTTAAAGAGCGAAACATTTCCAGCTTCATTCAGGAACAAGGATCGTCCACAGCACAGGACGATAAATGAACACTCACCTGATGGTGGGCACAGCGAAAGGATCAAACTTGTTTAACTCTCTGAGGTCAATGGGAACAGAGATCCGTCCTGTTCAGGTGAAGAAGCGTTACAAACATTTCACGGTGAGGACACGTACTCTCAGGTAGCTGAAGTACGCTCACCTGTTTTAGGATGGACACTGAAAGGGCTCTTCAGTAAATGGTTCACTCCTTTACTGACGTTCACATCGAGCCGGGGGTAGCAGTACTGCAGCATGATCTCCTTCTCAAAATGTTGGCCCTTTTTAGCTGTGGACTGAAGTAAGGTTGTTATTAAGATCAAGAAAAGACTGAGGGAAGTTAAGATTATTAAAGAGGAGTTATTGAAACATTTATTTAACACAAATATACAATATATCCATCATCTTTACCCGCTTCTTCCTGTTCAGGTCACGTGGGTCACAGTGTGAGAGTCGGGGGACACCCTGGACAGGTCTCCAGTCCATCACAGTACTGTATAGTCACGGAGACAAACGAGACAACCATGCACTCTCTCACTCACACCTAGAGACAATTTAGAGTTACCAATCAGCCTAACATGCATGTTTTTGGTTTGTGGGAGGAAACTGGAGTACCCGGAGAAAACCCACACATGCACGGAGAAAACATGAAAACTCCACCCAGATAGGTCCCCGGTTGGGATTTGATCTAGCAGCCTTCTTGCAGAAAGGCAACAGCTCTACAAACTGAGCCACTGTGCCACCCCCGACATGTTCAGATACAAAATACAGGTAGTCCTCGACTTATGACGTTTCGGACTTACGTCACGCATCTCATTAAATTTTATTTTTATTTAAATAAATAAATGTACAGTCACCAAGCACATAAGCCCCCAGTATACCTGCGCGTACTGCCTATACGCCCCTGTACGACGTACGTAGGCTGTGGCAAAAGCGTAGCCCCCGCGTAGCCCCTCAGGGCAGAACGCGCAAAGCTCTTTTTTTACGACCGCGTACGCTTGCGCGGTGTCTGACCATAAACTTCCCCGGCGCCGGACTGTTTTGTATGTTACACAAATGAATTAAATTCCTCTTCTTTATCGCTGATCGGGCCTTTTCTTTTGTTTTTTTGCCAAAAGTCAAGTAATCGCTTCTTCCTCCGTTCACTCGATGACTGAAATGAATGAATTCAGGTCCTACCTGGCTGCGGGAGGTTTTATATATTTCCTGGTGGGCGGTGGGCTGCAGGAAAAGCGCTCCCTGTTATTATTTTTATTTCTTAGAACTTTTTATAACATATAAAGTAGAAACACCGCAGCAGAACACCGCAGCGGGCTGCTCATGATGAGTTCTCGAGTTTTCTGACGAGCTGTCAATCATTTCAGTAGGCGTGTCAGCAAGTGACCAATCAGCGACCTCAGTTTGTCTCCCCTCTGTGTGCAGCTGCAGAGGGGACAGCTGCAGCTGCTCACAGTACAACAAGGATTTGGAGCGAAAACGCGAGCATAAAAAAAAAAAAGAGCTACCAGCGAACGCGTGGGCACAGAATGCGCACGTAGAGTGGCGTAAAGGAAGGACGCTGAGGTCTACTGGAGGCTTTAGCCTATCCTAACACAGTTTTTAAAGATGAAGGAGTGAGTTGAATTGTCTCCCTCCTCCCTGCAGGCGCCATTCACATAAAGGGAGCTAGCTCCCTTTATGTGAATGGGAGACAATTCAACTCACTCCTTCATCTTTAAAAACTGTGTTAGGATAGGCTAAGTGCTTGGTGACTGTCCAGTACTGTACATTTATTTATTTATAAAAAAAATAAAAATCGCCGTAAGTTGGAGCACATACAAAAATAATAATTTTTTTGTTTCTTTGTTTTTGTATGTGCTCCGACTTACGGCGATTTCGTGTTACGAACGGTGTGTAGGAACAGAACTCATTCGTAAGTCCTCGACTTACGAACGAGACCACCAAAGCCAAGGTTTTTTTCCAGTTTCCTCCCACAGACTAAAAACATGCATGTTAGGCTGATTGGTAACTTAAATTGTCTCTAGGTGTGTGCGTGAGAGTGAATGGTTGTTTGTCTCTTGGTTGTTTGTCTCTGTGTCCTGGGGCCTCATGTATCAACCGTGCGTGCGCACAAAAACCTTGCGTGCGTCACTATCCACGCAAAACCCCGTATGTATCAAAACTGAACTGAACGTGAATATGTGCGCATCCAGGTACATTTCCACGCAAGCCCCAGAGCACGCGTACGCACGTTTCTGTGGTTCTTGTTCCTTTGGCGACACTTACAGGTGATTCAGAGAAACTGAAGCCCCACAGTCTGTGGTTGACTTTAAGAGCGGCTTGAAGACCTTTCTTTTCAACCGAGCATACTCTGCCTCCTCATGATTCTACTTTTGATCATAGCTGATACTGTTGTTGATTTTAATTGTTTTATTATTTGTTTTATTGACATTTAATTCTGTTGCACCTTGTAGCACTTTGAGATTTCCATTAATGAAAAGTGCGTTATAAATTGAATTCATTATTATTATTATTATTATTATTATTATTATTATTATTATTATTATTATTATTATTATTATTATTAACTGTTCATGATGTGAAAATGATTAATATTCCCATCAAACACACGATTAACAAGTATTACATCCACATGACGCAGTTAAATAAAGCACGCGCAAAGTTGTGCCAAAAATAAATTTAACAGGAACGGATTCATTCAGCCTTACTGGAGGATATAATAAATAGTGTAACACGCAGAGCATTCATTTATAAACAGATATAATTTTCTGATCTATGATATGGCTTATCAGCCGTTTTCAGAAATAATCATTTTTCAGTTTGGCACTGCTGCGCTCTGGAGCAACACAGGTGCATCACGCGTGCACATGAGAAGCAGCAGCGATCAAACTGTTCCACAGGAGCTTTGTTGAGGGAGCTGGCAGGTCGATCGGGACTGTGCCATTCCAGTCCACACAAAGCCGGATCATGTCCAATAGAATGGTCTCATCTATATGATTCCAAAGGCTGAGTGGTCGCGCTTTGGAGCGCGCGCGCACCCTCACACGGCAGCTGGAGGTGATTCATAATCTGCGTTTATTGTAGATTTCTCCAAAATGACACGTGAAAGTACACCATATATAACTTGTTGGAGAGTAACAGCTTCACAGACAAACAGATTGCGCACAAGGCTGTGGCGCGCGCTGCGCGCAGCGTTTGGAGACTCCAACATCACGTCATGTCATGAAAACTCTCCACTGAGACGCACAGACCCGTTTCTTCATGTCATCTATTAAATAAACAAAGATCTATGTTCAACCAAACATCCAAGTTCCTCTGTGTTTACAGTAATTATGGTAATAAACTCGTGCGCAAAGTTAATATTTTCACTCAGAATGAATGGATGAGCCGTTGCGCACCAAAGCAGGGTGCGCGCACACACAAATACCGACACACAATCACTCGTTCTTTGCGTGATGAACACATTTTATTACTATTCTTACTTAGGATTTTTTCCTCACTCATATTATATTAAATTCATTATTTTCCTGAATCTAGAAATGATTTCTGATCGCGCAGGGATCAAACAAACATGTCCTTCACACATGCAGGAAGTAATTTGCATCTGTTTAACATATGTAAATGAAGGCGTGTCAGGGGAGGTGTCTCACGTGCGCTCAGTTCCACGTTGGTTGTGATGTACAAAAGGAATGTGCGTGGATTCCGGTGTACGCACAGTTTGATACATCTGGATTTTTTTGTGCGTACACACTTTTCTGGATTTGACCGTACGTCACTTTTCAGTAGGAAATCCACGCAAGTCTTTGTACATGAGGCCCCTGGTGATGGACTGGAGACATGTCCAGGGTGTCCCCCGCCTCTCGCACTGTGACTGCTGGATATGCATCAGTGACCCCCGTGACCCCAAAAAGGAAGAAACGTAAAGCTAATGGATGGATGACTACAAAAAATACTTGGTGCTTCTGTCTGGCTTACAAAAGTTCAAACAGGCCAATAAGTTTCTTGTTTTTATTTCATTTAAAAAAACTTCTAAAAACAAATAAAATAAAGAGGCTCCAAATCACCAACCTGTTTCTTTCTGGCCTGTAGCTGAATCAACTTCCAGCGGTTTTCTGGTTTCTTCTCGTTTTGGAATTCCCCCTGTAAGTCTTTTTTAACATGTGTTGAGCAAATTAAGGTAAATTAATTTTCAAATTCTCGTCCATTCTTTTAAATATAAAACCTACACACAGTTCTCTAGTTCAGTGTTCCTTTTCCTCCCTAAATGTATGAAATCATATTGTAAAAAGGATATCTTCAGGAACAAGAGCCAGGACTTTGTCTATGGACTCCTTACGGCTCAGCACCTCCTGGTCCTGTAGAGCGTACTGTGGGAAATAGTTCTCCACCACCTCCAAAGACTCTCTGTTAAGAAGACAAGACTCTTAAAGAGCTGAAGCCACGAAAATCAAAAGCAACGACGAAACAATCATATTCGACACAAATATCTCAAATCACATATTTACTTAATAAAAGGATGAATTGGATCTGACAGCACAACTTTCTTTGTCATCCCCTCACCACCCTGAAAAACAACACAAATCACATGTTTACTTTTAAAATGACCCTTTTCAACAATGTTTACCATATTTTTTGCTGTATAAGTCGCGATTTTTTTGCATAAATTAGCATGCCTGCGACTTATACAGCGAAGCGACATATTTATGTTTTTCCCCTCATATTTAAAACCCAAGTTTTGGCAGAGATCTGACGATTTCATTCATTCTGACATGGAAAATACTGAACACTACCAGTTTCAGCCGCTAGAGGGCCCTCGACTAATATGGCAAGCCAAGTGTCTCATTAATAGGCAAAAGTGACTATTAATGAGACACTTGGCTTGCCATACAGGCTACCTTGTCTCTCTCCAGAACTCATGGAGCAAACACCAAATCAGCTGCATTTCGCCGTGCTGCCCAGCCGAAATGCAGCCGATTTGACCATTAAAGTGCATTTATGAAGGAAAAGTTCAACTGAGACACACTTTTACTATAATTATGAGAAAACAAATAATTGTTTTTAAGCGTTAATCTTGTTAAAGTCTTCCCGTGCACGTTCCTGCGGCCGCTATTTGGCAGCCATTCGCTTTTTGGCACAACACCAGCCCACGTTTCTTGTTGTCAGCGATGACATATAACAAACGCGACAGCGGTGACACATAATAGATGCAACTTATATTGCAAAACTATGCATTTGTTTTTTCCCACTTTATTAGGCATACTTGGACTGATACGACTTTTATACGGCAGTACGATGTGTACGGCGGCAAGTACAGTACCTCTTTTGTATGGTAGCTTATACTGTAATGTCTCTCAACACTTTGTTCTTGTCTTAGAAATTAGGATTATTAATTTTCAACACCTACTACAAGCTAAATGTGAGTTACCTTGACCAGGCTGAGGTATTCTGCTACAGCAGACCGTGCTGTTGCAGAGAGCTTCCTGGCAGCTTCATCGCACACCCAACAATGAACTCCTCTTCTGCCAGAAAAAACCCACAGCAAGTGCTGAAAGCCAAAGTCCTCTGCAAAGAACGGAAAACAAAATTAGCTCTCTCTTAAGCCAGCACGAACCAACACCTGGCAGTGACCAACAATGGACTAAGCTCTGTGCGATACAGGTAGTCCTCGACTTACGACGGCCTGGACTTACGACGTTTTGCGGTTACGAACGCCCTCCCATTGAAAAGCATTGTTTCGAGTTACACGGTTTATTCGCCTTTACACCAAAAAATACGGTACCAAAACTCAGCAGAGGCAGAAATTTACAGGAGGGAGGGGGGAGAGTGTACGTTAGCGGCCACGGGCGGAGGATTACAGCTGAAAATTACAGGAGACCTCATTGTTTACAGGCAGACCGGAGGCAGAGGAGGTTAGGAGGGGCTAACATGCTAACAGACCTTACTGTAAAACTCTGGACCGCGTGTGGAAAAGTACAGGAGACCTTTGTTTGGACCGGAGGTTTACGAGGCAGAGAGGCTACAGCTGAGCAACGAGCTAACATGCTAACAGGCGCTTCACCAGCTCCCAGTAGGAAATTAACTCTTTTTTTCCTTCATTATGGCTCCAAATGTATGTGTTTTTTGATAATTATGTAGGGTACTGTGTTAGGATAGGCTAAGTGCTTGGTAAAATAAAGTACTGTACGTATGAGGTGCCGTTTGGACACATTTTCTGACTTACAACGATTTTCGAGTTACGACGGCGCGTAGGAACGGAACTCGTTCGTAAGTCGGGGACTACCTGTACTTTTCTACTTTATGGACTCAATGGCGTTTGAGCCTCTATAGAAAAGCTTCTGTGTTCTTGTTGTTTTTCTGTTTTTATAGGGATCATATATTATATCTGAAATAGGGGGGCAGGAAAAAATTAGATTTTTTAAAAGAATCTAGATTCTTAGTCCTGGCGATTCAGAATAGATTCTAAAAGCCCCAAAATCGATTTTTTTTTACATTAAAACCCAAAAGATAAAGAAAATAAAACCATATCTCATAGTATATGAAAGAATACATAAAATGAAAGGTGGCAGAAAGAAGAAGAAATCTTATTTTATCTGCCCCTTTTTTCAAAAACAAAACAAGTTCAAACAATCAATTCAAACAATAATCTTCTATAAGTAACAGAGCAAAAAGCTAACCTAATACTGGTTATTTAAGTTACAGAATTTAATGCATTCCTGTATTATTTGTTCCTATTTTTGGTATAAATATCAAACGATGCAAAAAATTTGATACAATAAGGAACCTAAAATTATTGTTTTAAATAAATGTTCTATTTGTTTACATTGTTGTTTATTCTTTTCAGCTTGTCAGTTACAAAACTGAAACTAAATTTATGACCATTTTAATAGAAAAATCGTTTCTGAATCAAAAATCGATTTTGAATCAAATTGTGACACCAAAAAAATCGGAATCAAATCGATTCTCCAGACACAGAGATTCGCACCCCTAATCTGAAATAAAGTAAATAATGATGATGAGTGACACACCTCGAAGCGCTCTGTCCAGGATACGAATAGCGATGGTCATCAGCGTCCAGCACTTTGCACAAATATCTGCCTCACTGTACCAAAGTTTTGAAATGTTACACCAGTTATTCAGAAGACATGGAACTTTGTTGTAATAACTGGGGAAAAAAAACACAAATCGTTTAACCTGCAGCAGTTCCGGACATCATCGTAGTCCGTCATGTCGATATCAAACACAAGCTCCTTCTCTAGAGCCTGGAAGCTCCCAGACTTCACGGTGTTGTGTTGGTTCGGCTGTAGGTAACGAACAGGGACAAAAACGTTACATGACGCTAGCAACACTTCAAATGTGCAAAGAGTTTCGCTCCAGACTAAAGCCTCACCCTGTGAGTGTACACGGCTCCGATGTCAATCTTGTACGGGTTCATCTTCTGCATTTCCTTCTCCAGCTCGCTCTGTGTGGTAAACGACTGGTAGCGCACATAGATGTCGTCTTTCAGCGTGAAGGAGAACTCTCGGTTCTGGAAGTAGTTCTTCTGCACTAAGGATGTGGGCGGTGGGGGATTAGTCCGTCGGAATTGTTGCAGTTTCATCAACAGAAGCAAACAAAATAGACTGAATGTTCACAAAGAAAGGCAGAAAGACCTGAAAGTCTTTGCCCATTTCAGACTTTAGATAATGTTTGAGTAAATGTCTGAAAACACAAAATATACCATGAAGTTTGAACATGTGCACCCGAGAGCTCATCTCAGAGAAAATGTGGAGCACAACAATGGTTGTCATAACATTGAATCAATATAATGTGCTGCGTAAAACCTTTAAAAATTATAAAACCATAAACTTGACACTTTGTGGTTTTGCCACTGTCAGAATCAAACAAAACATAGACTTTTAGGTAGTAAAGACTACAGTACATTGCATATAGAATTCAAGATAAACAGTGGCGCTCGTAAGTCCACACTTCTGTTTTTTAGACCATCTTTAGTTTTCAAGCCTGTTTTTGCATTACTTGACTCGACTACTACTACAGCCATCTACCTTCACAAATGAATCACGCCAGTAAAACAATGCCATACTTGTTATTACCAGCAAAATAATCTGAATACCTTCTAAATGTATGAATACATCTTTCTCATGATATACATATAACTACAGCTTTACTCAGTTGAAGCAATTTACCCTCCTACATTACTAGGGGCGGCTGTGGCTGAGTGGTTAGAGCAGTCGTCCTCCAATGCAAGAGTTGGGGGTTCGATTCTACCATTCACCATTACCACATGTCGAAGTGTCCCTGGGCAAGACACTAAACCCCTCATTGCCTCTGATGTGTGTCCCATCAGTGTATGAATGTGATAAAGCTCTGATTATTCTTTGTATAAATCTTGTAGAGTGCTGTATGAATAGGTAAAGCACTTTGAGTAAGATAGAAAAGTGTTATATAAATGCAGTCCATTTACATTACATTAAAAGTGGTCATAATTAGTAAACACTAGCTTATGTTAATATCAGGACTAATTATATAAATTGTTAGCAAACCCCGCTCATTTCACCACATCACCCCAGTTTTACAGCAACTTCACTGGCTTCCAGTCACATTCAGAATTCAATTTAAAATCCTGTTGTACATTCAAGGCCGTCCATAACCTCAGCCCTCCCTATCTGTCCCATCTCCTGCACATCATCACCCATTCACGCTCCCTTCGTTCTTCCTCTTCCATCCACCTCAACGCGCCTCTCGTCCGCCTCAGCACCATGGGACAGAGCCTTTCCTCACTCTGATCCCCAACTCTGGAGCGCTCTTCCCCCAGACATTTGTAATATTGACTCTCTTCAGACCACAACTCAAGACTCATCTGTTCAAGTTAGCCTTCTCACTTTAATGCTTTATTTTCTTCTTGGTTTAGTGTTTTTATAGCCATTTTGTATCGTTTTATTTTGTGTTTTTAATGTGAAGTGTCCTTGGGTTATGGAAGCCATTGTGTCTCATATTTCAAATCAAAATGGATTAATGGAAATTCTTTTTAGTTTCCAAATAAAGCAGCACATTTTGACTCATAAATAAAATTTAAAATGAATAATCCAAACTGCATTTTCATTTTCTTCTTCGAGACTGCTCAATTTGTGACATAACCGCTTCCATATTGGGTGTCTTGAAAGGCGCTAACAAATAAAATGCATTATTATTATTATAATAAATGTGCTGCATTTTATGAGATAACTGGAGGAAAACTTGTAGCTGTAAAAAGAGTATTTAACTATAGATGGCATAAGAACCAAATACGTTAGACAAATAAGCACAGACCAAACCACAATGTAGATGTTAGATAAGACAGGTAAACAGCTAGTTATCCTCTCTTGTTGTTAGATAAGACAGGTAAACAGCTAGTTATCCTCTCTTGTTGTTAGATAAGACAGGTAAACAGCTAGTTAACCTCTCTTGTTGTTAGATAAGACAGGTAAACAGCTAGTTAACCTCTCTTGTTGTTAGATAAGACAGGTAAACAGCTAGTTAACCTCTCTTGTTGTTAGATAAGACAGGTAAACAGCTAGTTAACCTCTCTTGTTGTTAGATAAGACAGGTAAACAGCTAGTTAACCTCTCTTGTTGTTAGATAAGACAGGTAAACAGCTAGTTAACCTCTCTTGTTGTTAGAGAAGACAGGTAAACAGCTAGTTAACCTCTCTTGTTGTTAGATAAGACAGGTAAACAGCTAGTTAACCTCTCTTGTTGTTAGATAAGACAGGTAAACAGCTAGTTAACCTCTCTTGTTGTTAGATAAGACAGGTAAACAGCTAGTTAACCTCTCTTGTTGTTAGATAAGACAGGTAAACAGCTAGTTAACCTCTCTTGTTGTTAGATAAGACAGGTAAACAGCTAGTTAACCTCTCTTGTTGTTAGATAAGACAGGTAAACAGCTAGTTAACCTCTCTTGTTGTTAGATAAGACAGGTAAACAGCTAGTTAACCTCTCTTGTTGTTAGATAAGACAGGTAAACAGCTAGTTAACCTCTCTTGTTGTTAGATAAGACAGGTAAACAGCTAGTTAACCTCTCTTGTTGTTAGATAAGACAGGTAAACAGCTAGTTAACCTCTCTTGTTGTTAGATAAGACAGGTAAACAGCTAGTTAACCTCTCTTGTTGTTAGATAAGACAGGTAAACAGCTAGTTAACCTCTCTTGTTGTTAGATAAGACAGGTAAACAGCTAGTTAACCTCTCTTGTTGTTAGATAAGACAGGTAAACAGCTAGTTAACCTCTCTTGTTGTTAGATAAGACAGGTAAACAGCTAGTTAACCTCTCTTGTTGTTAGATAAGACAGGTAAACAGCTAGTTATCCTCTCTTGTTGTTAGATAAGACAGGTAAACAGCTAGTTAACCTCTCTTGTTGTTAGATAAGACAGGTAAACAGCTAGTTATCCTCTCTTGTTGTTAGATAAGACAGGTAAACAGCTAGTTATCCTCTCTTGTTGTTAGATAAGACAGGTAAATAGCTAGTTAACCTCTCTTGTTGTTAGATAAGACAGGTAACAACTGCTCTGTTTTTTGGCGTAAGCGGAGTTGTCTGTTACTGGAAGCTGAGGGAGGCTTCGGCAGCTATCAGCGCGCTGTCGACACTACCTGATCAGCAAAATTCTCTGAACCGGGCCGTGAGCTCCTCATCCCAGCTGTTGTATGAGCTCAATCGCTCGCTTGGAGCGGTGGTGGACCACCGCGGACCTGCAGGGCGCTTTGGGACTTGTTTACAGCCACCCCGGATCAATCAAGGGACAGATGGGGGTTCATAGAGCGGGACCACATATTATTTGGATTTTTTTGGCCATGAAACAGCACCACAGACTTGATGGCGGCAGTGGAAAAGAACACTGTGGTCTATTGGATAATAAACAAGACTATTATCTGGCTTCTGCACATGTCCTTGAAAAAGAAGGCTGTCGGAAGCCATTCTCCTGGGAGTGTGGAGCTGAAGAGACCTGCTGCCCTCCCCCCCCCCCCCCCCCCAGAGATTTCTGTGCAGCCTCAGATAACGCCCAGTTGCACATCTGCTGAACTTGTGTTTGTCTGAAGTTACTCACAGACTCTATCTCCTTGCCTGCCGTCTCTCAATTTGTTATTGTAACTAAATGTGCTTTTTGATATGGTTTTTACTGGATCACGCGGTGTCTTGAAGACAAAACGTGATTCATCTTTTTTTAATATCAACGCTGTAAAACCCCGTGTCTTTGCCTGTTTTCCTGCCTTTGACCTTCATCTGGGGACAGATGAGAGCGGCCGCGCTATAAGCATATCATGTGTTGATAAACATGTCATGTGTTTTGTTGAGCAGCAGCTTTTTGCACTCATTCTCTCTCCTGGATGACTGTAACTACATATTTACGCTGTATCGGTGAAAATTGATGCAATGTTAATAAACCTCTCTTGTATCTTGTATCTTGTAAACAGCTAGTTATTCTCTCTTGTTGTTAGATAAGACAGGTAAACAGCTAGTTATTCTCTCTTGTTGTTAGATAAGACAGGTAAATAGCTAGTTAACCTCTCTTGTTGTTAGATAAGACAGGTAAACAGCTAGTTATTCTCTCTTGTTGTTAGATAAGACAGGTAAACAGCTAGTTAACCTCTCTTGTTGTTAGATAAGACAGGTAAACAGCTAGTTATCCTCTCTTGTTGTTAGATAAGAAAGGTAAACCTAGTTAACCTCTCTTGTTGTTAGATAAGACAGGTAAACAGCTAGTTAACCTCTCTTGTTGTTAGATAAGACAGGTAAACGAAAGTTACGACTGTAACTACGGTTCTATGAATCCCGGATGACCGCCAGAGGCGGTGCTTAACAGCACTGGATATCGCATCTTGCGCATGCGCAGGTCGAGAATGTATACCAACATGGTCACGTGTGACCCCCGGGGATACCGGTGAGTCTATATAGGCACGTGACACCGGTAGCCCAGTCCCTTTAAATCTTCTCGCGAAACACGAAGATTCCGAGGGACCGGATTCTCTGGCGGTCATCCGGGATTCATAGAACCGTAGTTACAGTCGTAACTTTCGTTCTATTTCATCCCTACTGACCGCCAGAGGCGGTGCTTAACAGCACTGGATGACTAATACCAGCAGAGTCCTGAGGAATCAACAATCCAACAAACAAGTGCCCATCCCACTGGAAAGATGAACGCTGGGACAGGATTCCCCCCAGTGGGTGAAAGGCAGCCAGGTTAACTCTGTAAAACCTAGCAAAGGTGTACGGATGACCAGGAGGCTGCAGCACATATAGCCTCCAAGAGACCCAGACACAGCGGCCCATGGCGCACCAATGCCCCCGGTGGAACGGCACCACTCAGCAGGAGGTTGGCGACCCCGTAAAACAGAAGCCTGTCCCACCACATCCACAATCCAACGTGGAAGACGCTGCCTGGAAGGGGCCTGCCCTCAGCGGGGCCTTGCGTAACAAACAAACAGACTGTGAGACCGTTGCACAGAAGCTGTGAGACTGACATATGCGTCCAGAGCCCGAACAGGCAGAGAGGCTCATCAGGCCCGTCAGCAGCAAAGCAAGCAAGCAGAATGGGCATAGAGTGGCACGCAGACGAGGCCACCATAGGAAGAATTCCCACGACAGGTCAGATAGTAACGCCAGAACCAGCCAGGTTCTAGCGGCAACAAGAACCGTGAACAGACACAAGTTCAGGTCATCCACCCGCTTTGCCAAAGCCATGGCAAGGAGAAAAACAGTCTGTCCAGACAAGAACTCAAGGCCCATAGCCGCCAATGGCTCAAACGGGGGAGAACGCAGCGCAGCGAGGACGAGAGAGAGGTCCCACACAGGCACGACAGGGCGCAAGGGAGGGCGCAAGCGCCGGGCGCCCATAGAAACACAGAAACGTCCTTGTGACAGCCCATCATCACACAATCCATAGCCGCACGCCAACAAGAGATGGTGGCCACATAAACTCTCAATGGACGGAGACCGGCCCGAGAGAGCAACGCCTGAAGGAAGGTCAAAATAACAGGATCTCCATGTCTAACATGACACCAAAAAACCTCCCACATATGAGCGCACAGAAACCGTGTGCAAGGGACCCATGCGGCAGTCATTGTATGCCAGCCGGCGCCGGCACACTCCGAGAACGAGATGCCGGGCCTTATAGTGGCCAAACCAGATCCGGAAGCAACCAGGATTGGAGTGCAGGATCCGACCCCCTAGGTGCGACAGGAGGCCTGTCCTATAGGGAAGAGGTATCAGAGAGCTGCAACAGACTGTGCAGCAGTGGAAACCAGAACCTCCCCGGCCATAAGGGGGCTACCAGAAGAACCAGACATCCCCACTGAAGGACTCTCAGGAGAGTAGGGCCTATCAGGGAAAGCGGCGGAAAAGCATAAAGCAGGACCCGCGGCCAATCGTGAGCCAGAGCGTCCTGACCCAGAGGACAGGCACTGTCCGCCACAGAGAACCAAGCAGGGCACTGCGTCATCGCCCGGGACGCAAACAGGGCCATAGTCGCCCTGCCGTAAGTCTCCCAAAAGACCGCCACCACCTCCAGGCGGGGCCTCCACACCCTCGGGGGAAGGCGTTCCCGACAGAATTATCGGCCAGCACATTCCAACCCCTGGAAAGCGGGCCACCCCCAAGCCGTCAAAAAAGGTACAGCCCAGGGAAAGAGCACATGGGTCAGTCACAGCAATGTCATTGACCGTGCCGCCCCCGATAGGTGACATGAGCAACAGTCAGCTTACCTAACCAAGTAAGGTGAGCAACAGGGGGGGGGGGAGGTGCACAACCGGGTAGAAAGGATGGCAGCGTTTGTAGAATGCCCCCGACACACTAGGGTGATGGGCGAGCAGTCATAGTGAGGGAGTCCAATGTGACCCCAAGGAACGCGACCCCGTGAGACGGAACCAAGTCGGTCTTCAGCCAGTGCACACAAAGCTCTAAGGTCTACGCGACGGAGCAATGTGTGCACGTCCGCCGCTACCCGAGTCCCTGTGGGCACATAGATGACCCAACAATCCAGGTAAGGCCGGGCCATCAGTCCCTTCGAACCAGTCGCCTGGGAAGATCGCCCCATGCCCATCCCTGATGCCCAGCATGCGAAGGGATAGCCTGTAAAAAAAAAAACACATTGAGACCCCTCAGGTCTAAACAGGGCGGAGTCCGCCACCTAAGTAAAAAACCCCGGATCCTGCAGGGGGTCGACAAGCAATATAGCGCCCCGGCCAGCAAGGAGTCCATCTCGCGGTTCAGAGCCTGAACCGCCACCCGTACGTGAATCACGATCACACAGGCTTGACCAGGAACGGGAGGGTAACAGTGGAACAGTAGCGTGCGACCCTGAGTCAGTGTAGACACGACCCATGGATCGGGAACGAGAGCAGTCCAACGACCGAGCTGGTCCAGGGCAAAACGTCCCATCGCCAGCTCCGCAACAGTCCCGAGACCCCTGCCCAAAGAGGGTGGGAAGGTCATGAGTGGACTGCCAAGGCTGATAAGTGACGTGAGCCAGACTCCCGGAAACATCCCACTAGCCAGAGGAAGGTCCCGCAGTAGGCCATGGTTGCCCGACAGAAGGCATAGACTGTGCCGGACAAGGCGTCGCAATCGTCTGCGATGAAGGCCGCCCAGCCGTTGCCTGGTATGGGAAGCCTGGGCTGACCGCTCCAGAGCCGAAGGCGCAACAGAGCCAACAACTCCCTAGGGACCACAGAAAAACTCAACAAGGTCCTATTACAGGCCTCGGTAAGAGGAGCCTGCACCAGCCAGACCTGGCGTCGTGCCTGGACAAGGGTAGACAGGGCACGGCCAATCTCCCGTGACAAAAGTGCAAACATACGAAGAGACGCGTCCATCAAACGATGGGTAGGCGCATCAATCGCCAAACCCTCTAAAGAGGCTGAGACCAGTAAGAAAACGACAAGGAATTACCGCAAAGCAGACCATCAGTCACACGACACTGAGGTCAAGGACATCTAGCATTAGCTCCCAGAACCTCATCCGGATGAGGGATGCTATGGTAGACTCAACAGAGGGCATGACCCAAGCCAAACTTGGTCGCATCCTGCATTGCCGCCAAGGCCCTGCCATCAGAGGTCAACCGTGAAAAGGCTGCAGGGTCTGTCCAACAGGCAGGAACCCCTTCCATGCAGAGGGCAGATGGGGAACCAGAAGGGACGACCCAGTACTGTAGTAGGACGCTGAAAGAAAAAACATCAGAAGCATCAGGCTGGCTCCGTGGAGCAGCCAGACGCGACAGAGTGAGTGCAGTCCACAAGCACCCACTATCGAACCTTCCGCTTCCGACAGAGCAGGAAAAGATACGTGAACAGGCAGCCGACACTTGCAAGCCAGAGTCAAAGCATCCTGAAAATCAGCCAAGGACACCCACAGGTGATCTGGTCTCAAGCGGGACACAGATTGTGCCCATCCCCCAACCGGAGAGGGGTCAACAGATCACGTAGACCGGTGCGTCTACCATCGCACGTTCACAGAACAGGGTCAGGTCGAGCTGAGATCGCCACGCTAGACACCAGTCGGGCGAACCGGACAGGAACCAGGTCGAGCAGACAATGCCAAGGTCAGGCCGAGCTGAATCGCCACTCGTGACCGTAGCTAACAAGTGAACGGGTCAGGGAACCGGGAAAGCAGAGAAACGCCACCAGGCAGAGAACGCCCCAGGAGTTTCCGAATAGCCCGAAGGACGGAAACAAACCGAGCACAGCTGCACAACAGTGTCAAGGGTGAACGGGTCAGGGAACCGGTGAAGCAGAGAATGCCACCAGGAGTTCCTGAATAGCCCGTAGGACGGAAGCAACGGAATGAGGCAAGCCGAGCACAGCTGCACAACAGTGTCAAGGTGAACGGGTCAGGGAACCGGTGAAGCAGAGAACGCCACCAGGAGTACCTGAATAGCCCGTAGGACGGAAACAACTGAATGAGGCAAGCCGAGCACAGCTGCACAACAGTGTCAAGGTGAACGGATCAGGGAACCGGTGAAGCAGAGAACGCTACCGGGAGTTCCTGAATAGCCCGTAGGACTGAAGCAACTGAATGAGGCAAACCGAGCACAGCTGTACAACAGTATCAAGGGTGAACGGGTCAGGGAACCGGTGAAGCAGAGAACGCTACCAGGAGTTCCCGAATAGGCCGTAGGACGGAACCAACCGAATGAGGCAAGTCGAATACAGCTGCACAACAGCATGAAGCCTGAGGCCTAACGGCTGCAATTAAACAAATCAGAAGCAGACCGAGAACGGCTGCAATGAAACAAAACAGGAGCAGGCCTGAAAAACGGCTGCAATTAAATAAGCAAAAGCAGGCCTAACGGCCGCAATCAAATAATGCCGAAGCAATATCAAAAGTAAGCCTGAAATGGCTGAATTAAACAATGTCAAAGCAAACCTGAAAAACGGTTGCAATTAAACAATATGAAAAGCAGCCTAACACGGCTGTAATCAAGCAACATCAAAAAATAAGCCTGAAATGGCTGAATTAAACAATGTCAAAGCAAACCTGAAAAACGGTTGCAATTAAACAATATGAAAAGCAGCCTAACACGGCTGTAATCAAGCAATATCAAAAAATAAGCCTGAAATGGCTGAATTAAACAATGTCAAAGCAAACCTGAAAAACGGTTGCAATTAAACAATATGAAAAGCAGCCTAACACGGCTGTAATCAAGCAATATCAAAGTAAGCCTGAAATGGCTGAATTAAACAATGTCAAAGCAAGCCTGAAAAACGGTTGCAATTAAACAATATGAAAAACAGCCTAAAATGACTGCAATCTTGTCAATCAATAATTTTAGCTTAGAAGCTGATTTTGGAGTGTCACCCTGAGGCCATCTGTCAACACACGGATTTAATACGGTATTGAAATCCCCCCCCATCAATACCTGAGCATTAGGAAATTTAGAAAGCCAGTATGAAATTCTTTCTTCAAGAATTGTAAGTAGCTGATTATTTTCAGCAATGGTATTGTAACCATACACATTAAGTATTAAACATATTACATTATTCACTTTCACGACTAACAAAACAAAGTGACCCTGAGCATCGCATTCAGTGTGTAAGATGTTTCCTTTAAAATTGTTTTTTAAGCAACATACCCCTGCAGAGAATTCTGTACCGTGGGAAAACCAAAGATCATTGCCCCATTGACCCTTCCAGAAATTACCATCTTTAGCAAGTGAATGAGATTCTTGAAAGAAAACAAAATCTGTTTTGTGCTGTTTAGCATACAAAAACAAGGCTTTACGTTTTAAATTGTTTCGCAACCCCCTGGCATTTAAAGAAAATAGAGTAACAGACATAAAAAAATAAAAAAAATAAGACGAGAATAATATAACCTTTGAATTAGTTTTAAATAATGATAAACCAGAAAAAATTAGGTCGAGAGCAACGCAATAGCACCTTTTAGGTATCAAGATAGAAAAGATATTACTCTGTGAACGTAGAGCATTAACATTTGAACTTTCTAATAAGAAAGGTATAACTGGAACCAACCTGCTTCAAAATATTTTTCTTTTACCTTCTTTCTTTAAAAAAGGTCACAAAAACATCATCTGTATTAATAGTTTGATCTCAGTCAAGCTCAGATGTTACTTTACTTTAATAAAATATTTTTGATGTGATTTTTAGGAAATCAACATTACTCAGGGATGGTGATTTCTCCCTCTCCTTTGATGAACGCTCTGGCGCCAGCGTAGTAAGCCACTTTTCCTGCCTCACGAGCCTTTTGGATCTCCGGCCACAGACGCTGTCGGCGCTCCTGGTCTCCTTTTGAAAAGTCCTCCTTGAACTGCAGCCCTCTGTCCTTCAAATAGGCGAGGTCTTGGCAGCCTTCCAGACAGCATCCCTGCAGACACGGGAGACAAACTGGAGAATGATGGCTCTGGATCTTGTGTTGTTAGCTTGCCGCTTGTTTCCAAGCCGATGAACAGTATCTACAGCGTCGACAAGTCTTTCTTTCATGGATGGGAGTACTGCTTGACAAATCTTTATCACATCAAGGCGGAGGTCTTCGTTCTCAGATTCAGGGACTCCTGCTAGCTTCAAATTCCACCTTCTTGTGTAGGATTCAAGCTCATCCATTCTTCTCTGTGCTTGTTTAACAGGCTGTTCTAATTTGTCAACCCGCTTCTCCAAACAGTTCATCTTTATACAGTAGTGACAGCCCGAAGGTCATCAGCCATGGCACCCACTTTGTTGTTGAGCTCAGATATTTTGCTTTCAATATTGTCTGACCTGTTGTTGATGAGTAGTGTTATTTTAGCAAGCTGGCTGTAAATCTCACTATTAGGTGATGAAGTAACAACAACACCAGATGCCTTTTTCTTAGGCGCAGGTGACTGACCGGGAGTTAGTGGCAGCGGCGGGAAGTCATTCTCAGTGAAGCAGCCCTCCATGCTGTTTTCTTCTTCTTGAGTATAGTCGTGGTCGCCCGAGGCTAACGCACATGTGGCTGTAGCATTAGCATCTTCGGTAACGACGGAACGGTCGCGTTTTTTCACCATAATTGCTTTCAAGAGGTAAGGTTCACTTCCACAAGGAGTAGGTAAAAGATGGTAAAAAGCAAAGTGAGAGTAAAGTTCTTCAAAAATAACTTTTCATAAATCTATTCCAGAAATGGTGCAGAGCGTCGCAAAGTTGATGTGCTCAGGCCGCCATCTTGAACCGCCCCTCTGCCAACTCTTTACACTTATTCACACTTTTTGACCGACTGAAAAGGACATCTAAAAGATGACACACTGCCCCACAGTGTGCCCTTGTAAAGGTCTCAGTTGTTATTTGCATCACTCTTACTTTTAATTTGACATTGAGATATGCAATTATTTATTATATTTTTTACATAAAAACCTGAAGGGATTAAAAGTCATGCAGGTTACAGTTGAGCCTGCTGGCTGACAGCAGGGGAAAAAAGCATGGTGACATGAATGAACCAAACCAGTGAGTTATGTATTTTTTTTATTATTATTATTTTTTTGCCCACGCTCTTGGACTACCATCACTTGTGAAAATGAACAAATAATGTTTATTTTAGGTATGAGAAAACAAGTAAGTTTTGTTGTAAATACTGTCGTGTCTGCATCTGGAATAAACACCTGAGCACTGTGGACCATTTTATCCATCTTCCATCCATCCTCTTAAATAATAAAAAAAAGATTATGTCATAGAAACGTGTAATAAAATACAAAACTGCATGACCGTACCAAAAGTCTCTGCTTGTTCTGCCATGTGATCCTACTTGGACAGGTGTGACGTTTGAGTTGTTGAATGTAAAACAGCTGCAAGTTAAAAAAAAAAATCTATTACACTTAAGAAACAAACAAAGTGCAAATCATATCCATCAAACAAAGTATGGGCCAGTCAAGGAGCTTTGCATATTCTTGTTACTGTATTTGAGGGTTCTGGCACAAAAAGTGCAAATCTGTTTGGAAGACAATTTTTGGTAAATAATAATAATAATAAATAGTGACAGCATAATGAAAAACAAAATACACATGTAAATATCCATCATTACATAATCTTTACCCGCTTAGGACTGGGCCAATCTCCAAATATGTGGAAAATTGGCACCAGTAACACAGTGCAGCCCAATGTTATTGGTCCATGCTGTTGGTAAAAAGGGAAAATATATAACAAGACAAAAGTTAAAACAAATGTGGGAGTGTGCGACGTGCCAACTCTAAAGCCTCCAAACAAATGTCCATTCCAAAACAATCACTGTCGCTCAGAGGGTCAATTCTTTCCTGAAGGAGCGTGTGCACCTGTGTTCTGACATCCTCTGGTGTGTCTGGAACTACTACAGTCTCTGTTGGTCGGGGTTGGTCCTTCCCAGTCAACCCCATAAAGATAATCATCAATCTGAAAAAGTCAATAATAACATTAACAACAGCCGTGGCACAGTGGTAATGGCAGCCGACTCCCTATCGGAAGGTTGGATGTTCGAATCCTGCTTCCCCCCACCATGTGTCGTTGTGTCCTTGGGCAAGACACTTAACCCCGAGTTGCTCCCGGTAGGACTGGAAAGCACCTTGCATGGCAGTCTGCCGCTACCGGTGTATGAATGTGTGTATGAATGGGTGGATGGCTGGTACTGTAAAGCGCTTTGGGGCTCCTCAAAGGGGGCTGGAAGGCGCTATATAAGTAAGCTCCATTTACCGTTTACCATAATAATGGCATATAATGAGAGCAACACATTAAATAAATGGAGTAAGAATCCAAACCTGCTCGCATGAAGGGTCAGGTATAGAAAGGTTTGCTAGTAATTGACCCCTAATCCACAATTTTTTTTGTGGTGATCTGCCTTGTTCTGTGGACAGTGAATGCCTATCCCAAGCCACAGAAAATAGCTCTAAATGCTGGTTTAGTCTTGGGAGCATTACAAAATGAATGCAAGCCAAATGAGATCATCAGAGGTACAGCACATGTTGAACAACTGGGAGATAAAGTTAGAGAGGACACACTGAGATGGTTTGGACATGTCCAGAGGAGGGACAGTGGGTATATTGGTAGAAGGATGTTAGAAATGCAGCTGCCAGGAAAAAGACACAGAGGAGATATATGGATGCAGTTAGAGAGGACATGAAGGTAGTTGGAGTGAGGACAGAGGATGAAGAGGACAGAGTGAGGTGGAGGAGGATGACTCGCTGTGGCGACTCCTGAAAAGGGAAAAGCCGAAAGAAAAATAAGTTCTTCATAAAAGTTGTTGTTATTGTGACATAATGAGAGATGAGGACAAAATGTTTGACTGGAGGAGGAATATTTTTTGCTCAATTTATGTAAAGAGCACATGAGTTTTGTAGTTTTTATTCATTTTGGCTGTACAGATAACGGTACTCACTGAAAAATATATCTGGGGTTTTACAGAAGATTCCAAGGAATTTTAATTTGCACAGGCACATTATTATTATTTTTCATTCATTCATTCAACCTTTATTTATACAGGCTAGCCTTGTTGAGCCACGGGGACTCATTTACAAGAGGGACCTGTCTCACTCACACCCAGGGTCAATTTAGAGTTACCAATCAGCCTAACATGCATGTTTTTTTTGAGTATTATTATTATTATTATTAATATTATTATTAGTAGTATTATTAGTATTAAAAATAATAGTAATGGTAATATTATTATTATTACCCTAATGCCAGAATTAATAATTAATAATAAAGACTGTGGCATTTTTGATTTAATGTAATTATCGACGCCACTAGAGGGAGGCAACAGTACACCCCTTCACCTTGTTAGCTGCCCTGATTAAAGCCTAAAGGAAATACGAGGTAGATGGAAAATTTTTAAACCATATTTATTGAAACCACTAATATTGAAAGAACAACATTTTTGAAATTAATATCTAATAAACACTTTGATCAGACATGACCTACTTCAAGAATTTTTTAATGGCGAAGAGAACAGGCAATAGCAACACAGACCAACAGCAAGGACCAACCTATGGGACCATAGATCAATTAATCAATTACAATGAATTCTGCTCAATATATAATTTTCCAGTTAGTCTCCAGGAATTCTCCATGGTGGTTAATGCTATACCTTTGGGCACCTTAATGTTGTTTAAAAACACAAATGATACTCTGTCTGTTCCACTCACTGTCCCTGATCCAGCCGAGTCATCTGTGGGGAAAATCTGTTTTTCACAGGAGACTGGGAAGAGCAATAAGGGAATACGCAGGTTGTTTCAAGAAATGACTGTTTCTCGTCCATCTTTAACAATTTACTGGAGCCGTTATGTCCCTGATATTCATTGGAAAACAGTTTGGATGATCCCCCATAAATATTTAATTGTAAACAAGGTGAAAGAAGTGTCATTTAAAATTCTCCATAAAATTTACCCTGCTAAGCACTATATGGTTAAATTTAAAAGAGACATAAACACTAGTTGCAGCTTCTGTGAGGGCCATCCAGAAACTGTGACACATCTCTTTTGGCTCTGTCCCTTTGCACATAGGTTCTGGTCTGAGTTTAGTAGGTTTATTAATGATCATATTTTAAATAATTTTTCATTATGCTGGGAAAATGTTTTATTTTGTTTCTATAAATTCCATAGAAAGGATACTAAACGTTTCTTTATTATAAACCTGTTAATCCTCTTTGCTAAATTTTATATTCATAAATGTAAATTTGGTAATAAAACACCTTGTTTCTCTGTTTTTGTTAAAGAAATGGAACTGTATATCAAATCAATAACAGACTCTACAAATGAAAAGGCTCTAAGAACAATTTCTATATGTACATCTTTGCATATTCTTATGTAGTTATCACCCCTGGCTGTTTGTTTGTGTGGTTGTTATATTGTATTGTATACTTCATTCTCTTGTTTTGATGTATACTTGTTTTGCTTAAATAAAGTTCTTAAAAAAAAAATAAAAATAAAAAGATATCTATGGGACCAACCATAGATATCATATGTATATCATATGTAGATACCCCATAGCTTGCTCCGGCGCAGGATTTCAGGCGGCCATCTTGGGGGTGGCCACCGCTCCACTCAGCCTTATGTATTTGGCTGGCACAATAAAGTATCAGCGCATTTAATCAATCACAACACGCTGAATAGTAATGCTATTGTCACATATTTAAATTTTAGGCATACAGCTATTAAAACTGCATGTATAGGAACGTATAGTTTAGCATATTTAAATAATTTTGGTGGAATACAATACTGTACTTTAATATATGTTTAGCAAGATACAACCAAAGATGCAATTTATTCACACACACATTATGTATACATATTCAGATACTGTAATAATACATATATATTCAGATAAGCATATATATAACTATATATAATATATATATATATATATATATATATATATATATATATATACATATATATATATATATATGTATATATATATATATATATATATATATATATATATATATATATATATATATATATATATATATATATATATATATATATATATATATATATATATATATATATATATATATATATATATATATATATATATATATATATATATATATATATATATATATATATATATATATATATATATATATATATATATATATATATATATATATATATTATATATATATATATGTATATATATATATATATATATATATATATATATATATATATATATATATATATATATATATATATATATATATATATAGTATATATATATATATATATATATATATATATATATATATATATATATATATATATATATATATATATATATATACAGGTAGTCCCCGATTTACGAGCGAGATCCGTTACAACGAGGCGCTCGTAAACCGGAAATCTCGTAATTTGGAACGGCCGCCATTTCTCTCGTAAATCCGGAATTTCGCTCGTAAATTGGAACGGTTTTCGCTAGCGCGACTACAAACACTCTATTTTCATCCAAAAACTGCTTATGAGTGCATAAAAATGATCGGAAACGTGTGTCCATATGCTTAGCTAACTAACTGTGGTGAAAAAACACATGAAAACTCAGTATTTTTTTCGTTTTTTCCAAAAATTCGCAGCTCGTAAGTCTGGAACCTCGCAGATCAGAGCGCTCGTAAATCGGGGACTACCTGTATATATATATATATATATATATATATATATATATATATATATATATATATATATATGTATATATATATATCCATCCATCCATCCATTTTCTTCCGCTTATCCGGGGTCGGGTCGCGGGGGTAGCAGCCTAAGTAGGGAGGCCCAGACTTCCCTCTCCCCAGCCACTTGGAGCAGCTCCTCTGGGGGAATCCCAAGGCGTTCCCAGGCCAGCCGAGAAACATAGTCCCTCCAGCGTATCCTGGGTCTTCCTCTGGGTCTCCTCCCGGTGGGACATGCCCGGAACACCTCACCAGGGAGGCGTCCAGGAGGCATCCTAACCAGATGCCCGAGCCACCTCAACTGGCTCCTCTCGATGTGGAGAAGCAGCGGCTCTACTCCGAGTCCCTCCCGGATGACTGAGCTTCTCACCCTATCTCTAAGGGAGAGTCCAGCCACCCTGCGGAGAAAACTCATTTCAGCCGCTTGTATCCGAGATCTTGTTCTTTCGGTCATAACCCAAAGCTCATGACCATAGATGAGGGTGGGAACGTAGATCGATCGGTAAATTGAGAGCTTTGCCTTTTGACTCAGCTCTCTCTTCACCACGACAGACCGGTACAGCGCCCGCTTCACTGCGGACGCTGCACCTATCCGCCTATCGATCTCACGCTCCAGTTTTCCCTCATTCGTGAACAAGATCCCGAGATACTTAAACTCCTCCACTTGGGTAAGGACCTCCTCCCCGACCCGGAGAGGGCACGCTACCCTTTTCCGGCTCAAGACCATGGCCTCGGATTTGGAGGAACTGATCCTCATCCCGGCCGCATCACATTCAGCTGCAAACCGCTCCAGCGAAAGCTGTAGATCACGAGCTGATGAAGCCAATAGGACCACATCATCTGCAAAAAACAGAGAAGCGATTCTAAGGCCACCAAAACGGATCCTCTCAACACCTTGGCTGCGCCTAGAAATTCTGTCCATAAAAGTTATAAACAGAATCGGTGACAAAGGGCAACCTTGGCGGAGTCCAACTCTCACCGGAAACGAGCCTGACTTACTGCCGGCAATGCGGACCAAGCTCTGACACCGGTCGTACAGGGACCTAACAGCCCATATCAATGGGCCTGGTACCCCATACTCCCGGAGTACCCCCACAGAACCCCCCGAGGGACGCGGTCGAATGCCTTTTCCAAGTCTACAAAGCACATGTAAACTGGTTGGGCAAACTCCCACGCACCCTCCAGGACCCTGCTGAGGGTGTAGAGCTGGTCTAGTGTTCCACGACCAGGACGAAAACCACACTGCTCCTCCTGAATCCGAGGTTCGACTATCCGACGGACCCTCCTCTCCAGAACCCCTGAATAGACCTTACCAGGGAGGCTTAAGAGTGTGATCCCTCTATAGTTGGAACACACCCTACGGTCCCCCTTTTTGAATAGGGGAACCACCACCCCAGTCTGCCAATCCAAGGGAACTGCCCCCGATGTCCACGCGATATTGCAGAGTCGCGTAAGCCAACACAACCCCACAACATCCAGAGCCCTAAGGAACTCAGGACGAATCTCATCCACCCCCGGAGCCTTGCCACCGCGGAGCTTTTTAACCACCTCGGCGACCTCAGCACCAGAGATTGGAGAGCCCGACCCAAAGTCCCCAGGCTCCGCTTCCTCAGTGGAAGACGTGCCAGTAGGATTGAGGAGGTCTTCGAAGTATTCCGCCCACCGACTCACAACATCCCGAGTTGAGGTCAACAGCACGCCATCCCCACCA
>JBBPBX010019134.1:17356-36684 GCA_038048925.1 Garcialebias charrua
CCCCGGATAAGCGGACGACAATGGATGGATGGATTTTCTGTTAAAGCATTTTGCTCCATAACATCAAAGATTAATTGGGTTTGTGATCTGCTGTCTTGTAAAATCCCCTGTACGATCATGTTTAAATGTTTAGATGATATCATATTGTCATGTTTGTGAGAACAAACGTTTCGGTTTCTCCTTTATTTGGTGAATGTGGTAAAAGCTGTGAAAATGAATCTGTGTCGGTCTGCCGGCGCTTCAGGATGAACTTTTAGGAGCTAAAGGCCGGAGCTAATGAGCACTTGACTACAGGACGTGTTCGGTGACAGCGGAGAGGAAAATCACAGACACGTTGACCTTTACTCAGGACAATTAGACTGTGGAGACAAAGGAGAGCGAGATAAGAGGCAAACGTCTCTGTGGCTAAGAGGCGTTACGAAGATTTACAGAGTCCACCCCGTCACGTTTAATTGAAACAGAACTGAAGTGATGGCCGAAGGTCTGAACATTTTTCTGTCATGGCTGTCCCTTTAAATCAGATGTAGCTCCACGGCTTCTGCAGCTCGGCGCCTGTAAAGAAACTGAATTTACCAATCCACTGGAAAAAAGTTACACCTGATGACACTAACATTAATGCTCTTTATGTTTTGTTGCACTTCATCTCATCTTGTTGCATGTTTCCTTTCTACATCTGACTCTTCACACGTCCACGTGCTTAAAATGTTATGAAATTTTGTTTTAGTCCTTTTTTTTTTTTAGTAATTGGATCCGTGACCTTGAAGAAACCATCCTGCTTCACTGCATGTTAAATATTTCTACTAAATTTCTGTTCTTTAGTGGAGAAATACACTTTGATTTTAAAAAGAGGGAGTGGTAGAGCAGAGGTTGGAGAAGGCGAGCCCGCGAACGAAAGGTCGCCGGCTCAACTCCCTGGACCGACAACGTCAAAATGTGGGTGGGATAAAGGTGAAGCAACCACACGTGTCTCCACCATCATTTGCCCCGCTCTGGGCCCTTGAGCAAGACCCTTAACCCCCACCATCGGCTCCCCTAAGCACCCTATGGCAGCTCTCTGCTCCACGCAGAGGGCTGTGGTAGCTCGGCGGTCAAGTCAGTGAGGGCATCCGGTGTAAATGTCTTTGTCTGAGTTAGTTCACTGTGACCTCTGAAGAAGGGAGCAGCTGAAAGAAGAAACAGATTGATTTTAAAAGGAACAAAATGGAAAAGAATGCTGTTCTAAATACAAATGTATGAATTGTTATATAACATATATTATTATTATTAATATCTGTAATAGGGAATAAAATGTACACATGAGCCTTATAAATCAGCTTTAGTCTACCATAAAAATATATATTTCCAAATTTACCTAAACAGAAAAAGTTAGTTAATAAAAAATGAAAAAGTAGTCATTAAACATCATTTTAGCCTTTATTGTGAAGCTAATATTGAGCTCTGAAAACCAGTGCAGCATGCTCTTTACGTGTTCTGTTCCGAGATGTTTTTTTTTATTTTTTATTAGAGCCACGTCCAGTTGTGCAATTAAAGGAAATTTAATCCAACCAACGGCTGATGTTGTGTTTATTGGATGAAAGACTCCTGAGGCTGTTCTTACAATAATTGGACTTGATTAACTGGAATTGTACTAATTGAGCACTCTGCTATTTTCCTTGATTGGTAGCAAATTACAAAGAGAATTGGTTTCTGAGAAACTTTCCTTCAGACGGACAATATGTACTTAATTTAACCTTCTTTTATTTAACCTTCTTTTATTTTCACGCTATGATTGTGTTTGGTGAGATGGTTTTAAGAGGACTCATTGAAAACATCAAATCACACACAAACAAGATTATTCTGAACAAATGATGCAATTTAAAAGATGTCACTCATGTAGATTTCTAGGTATATTGATAAATTTTGAAATGTGGGTATGCAGTCAATGTAAACAAAGTATATTTTACTCAACACATTTGATTTTATATAAGTATGAATACATCAAAACTGTCAGACGCCTACATCCTAAACAGCCCTTCCCCAGATCTCACAGTTTTTTTGTTTGCTTTTTTACTGTTTTCAGTCACTTCATCTGCTCAAATACACAAACACACATAATGGCAGCTTTTCACCACAAATAATTAAAAAAAAATTAAATTAGGGACACTGTTAATTTAACCTTTATTTATCCAGGTAGTCTCAAGGACTCATTTTCAAGAGGGACCTGTTTGGGGGCAGATGGTGGGGATTAAGGGCCTTGCTCAAGGGCCCAGAGCGGGGCAAATGAGGGTGGAGACAGATGTGGGTGTTCTACCTTTCCACCTACATTTTGATGTCAGTCCAGGGAGTCGAACTGGCAACCTTCTGATCGCAGGCCCACCGCTCACCTCTGCATCACCACTCATCAACTAACTTTTTGGTATGAGAAATAAATGTGCAGAATTTGTTTCTTACTTTATAAAGTTATTTTGTATCTTGTCTTTACAAAATTGCAATGAGTAAACTACCTTGAAACTAAATTTTAAACCAAAAATAAATTCTGTCAAGCATATAAAAATAAAAAAAAACCTTCATATTGCACTGACAAAGTTGCCAGGTCCTCTGGATGGTTTGTTTTTGTTGAAACGTTTCGCTTTTCAGCCAAAGGACTTCATCAGTCTGAGGAACTGCAATAAACTCAGTCTTATAAATAGCACCTACACAAATAGTGGGCCAACCAGTTTGATGGTGATGAGATGGTTTCTGGAGTCCGCCCTCTCCCCAGGTGACTCTTTTGAGGCTGACGAGGTAGTCTGACGAAGTCTTTTGGATGAAAGACGAAACGTTTCAACAAAAAGAAACTATCCAGAGGACCCGACTTAATAACTTTGTTGAATTTTTCTGCCTTGATTATTAAGCATAAATCAGGATATTTGTATTGCACTGTCGACCAAGTCGAGACCGAGACCTCAAATAAAATAAATAAAATATAAAATGTTATTATAATTTTTTTTAAATAAAAGTTATAACTTTAAGTTTGCTTTTGAATGAACGTATCAGCTTTTATACCTTTTCAAAGCTACATAACAAAATCAGACATTCAGTGGCCTAACTTCATAAGATTCAACAATAAAATGACACAACTGTTAAACTGGAACCAGTTTCATCACATGCCAAGTCTTAAAAAACTGCAGTGGCAAAACACTCGTCATATGTAAGTCCAAATTCAAGACCAAGGATAACCATGTTGTTGCATTAGTTACAAATATATTCTTTGTGATTTAAATAGCCACATTTTATAACTGACATGTTCTCCTACGCCCAGTGTTGCCAGATAGAGTTGAGGTTTTACAGCCCAAAAATCTGTTAAAAACCATCACATCACACAAACATCTGCTCAATCAACATATTGTTATAATTACTGTTAGAACATGAACGTACATCAGTACAAGCCAAGGTAATTTAACCATATTTGGCAAAACGCAACAATCCAACAAAAATATTCCCAGAGTTCCCAGCAAAATCAGAATGAAAACTGCCCAATCTGGCAAAACACTGGGAGTGATGCGTGTGAGTGAAAGTGGGTGGGGGTGACAGCGGTAACTTAAAAAATGTATTTAGCAATGAGTCACGTTATCTCTTGGATTTGAACTAATAGTCCAATAAAAACAAAGTTGTTGACAAATACACTGGACAATATTCTGGCAATTTAGTGATATTTACACAGTTGTGGTCTTTACCAGTCTTGAAATAAAATTCAGAGCCCTCAATGTCCGAGACCGAGACTATATGCAGTCGAGTGTGAGACAAGATCGAGACCATCAAAAAGAGGTCTCAGGACCAAGACTGGTCTCGAGTACTACAACACTAGGACAGAGTGAGATGGAGGAGGACCCGTTGTGGCAACACCTGAAGAGGGAAAAGCCAAAATAAGTTTTCCATATGCAGTTCACTTCTAAGAATCTCGACACCTGAGAGCAACTCAGTTAATTTGTCTGTTGTTCCTAAGACTCTAAAAGTTGACCAGCGAGAACAAAGTCCGTCGTGCAGCACAGTTTTCTGCTTTGCCTTCGAAAATGGATCAAGTCAGACATGAAGTCGCTGTGGTCGGCAGCATCACTATATGAAGTGGATGCACGGAAGAATTAAAACAGTCAGAAAAACAAAAGATGGTAGAATCATTAATAATGTACTGATATTCCACCAGGATCAGAGGAGAGACTGAAACACAAAGAGACAAGTCGAGAGTGAGGAGGCAAGCAGAAAGGACAAGGCCAGACAGACGGAGGAAGCAGCGAGCTGTTGCAGTCTCAGACAAGTAGAGGTATGAACTGGCAGCGCTGCAGACAGCTGAGAAGCTGAAAAAAAAAAATGGAATAGGAGCTCATCATTTGCATTAGAATAGCAAGAGTGGATAGTAATTTCAGCAGGCTGATAACGTGTCATCTGGACTGAGAGCCTAATGGGCTCGATGGAGCAGAGGAGCAGCCAGCATTGAATATTTCCTGCAGGCATGATGTTTCCATTCAAGCTTCAAGTGTAACGTTGGAACTTTGAATAGTGAACACACACAGAGACTCGAGTAAACACTTAATTAGCTGGCAAGCCTCGCACATGCTCATATGAGGTTCCAATTGGAGATAGAATCTGATTTACGTCAAATTAGTTTGGAAACTGATTAAACAGACACGTGGATTTGTTTTTAGAGGTGATCCTGGCATAACTGCAGAAGCATAACTGATGACAATTTGTGCTGCCCTAAAAAAACAACATTTAAACATTCAGACTTCCATTGACATCGTGGGAATTCCTGTTCCATGTCTGTCCTTCGTCACCAGAGGGCACCATACTACCACACCTGCAAACAATGTTTCCCGATGAGGCTCCAGGCATATACAAGGCACCTGATGACTTCCCCCTGATGCTGGAGCATTACCCTGCCTATGGTTCATCCTTAGCCCTTTCTGAATCTCAAGTCTTGTGTTTACTTACCTTTGGCCTTTTTCCAGTAAACCTCCGGAGACCTACCTGATTATCAGACCTTCTAGTGAACCTCTGGAAACCTTACCGGTGTGCTCTTCAGCTGTTCTTCTCACCCTCCAGCCACACGCCCTTCTGAGTCGACTGGGCCTTCAAGTTATCGCGATTGACAGGATATTGGAACCAAGCTACGTACCATTCATCTACCGGTACTCGTAAGGACCCTGTATGTTCTGATCAAGCCCTCATTGCAGAACTCTGGACCTGACCCATCTCCTTGCTCCCCAGGGTTCCTGTTACATCCTGAATTATTGCTCACTTTAAATAAAAGCCCTGAATTTACACCTTTGTGTCTGATTTGTTCATTATCAGTCCTTTTGGTCTGGGTTGTCCGTTACTGAGACAAACATTGAACAAGCTGAATACATTCAATTCCAATGACAAAATGCGACTACAGATTGGGAAAAATTAACTCTAATAATAATAATAATAATAATAATAATAATAATAATAATAATAATAATCATTTTATTTAAAAGCGCCTTTCAGGACACCCAAGGACACTTAACAAACCAACACAGTGTAATACAGAGCAAACATTATCAGCGACAAATTGAAATATAAAATACATAAAGGATATAAAATGGGTAAAAATACAACTCTAATTGTTAAACTGACCATAGAGAAAAGGAGGAAACACTTAGAAAGATCATTTACTACAAGGATGATCAACTTGAAGGGGAAAGGCATATGAATACCAAGATTAAAAGTTTGAGGATGCATGAAATAAACTTTGAACATTTGTAACTAAAGCTGAACCAAGCACGCTTCACAACACGTGATGTCTTCTTACAATAGGATAACTGATCCCATCAACATTTTAACATCAGCTGTCCCTAATCCACAGATTCTGGTCTCATCATCTGTTGGACACAACAGAAGCAGCATGAATCACTGAGTCCCCTCCCTGCGGCCTTCAAAGACAAAAAGATTTGCTGCCAAAATCTCAGAGCCAAAAACCACATAACGAGATGTCATGTCCGAACTGGAGAAGGTTGAGATGTGTTTGTGGCAAAAGAATGAGCCAATAGGTGCAGGCCAAATCCCATTTAACTGCTTAAAAAGACCCTCCATTCTAGAAATTCATGCCTGTGGGTGGGGGATCCCATTCCTTTGTGATAGTGGGACAAGTGGAGATTTCATTCTTTAAATGCATATTTTTCAAGGACTTGCCTTAAATGAAAACTACAAGCTTTACTGTTAAATGTATACAATTAATTTAAAAGAAAAATGAATCCATCACCACAGCAACCTTTACTTTACTATAATCTGATGTAATATGCTTGGGATTCTTGCTGATCTTTCTGAGCACAACATTACATCTTCAAACAACAAAAACCAGACATGCAGACTTGTATCGTATGCCCAATCTGTTACAGACTCAACAAGCAAGATGCCAATGTTTCCCGTTGCAGAGGGATTATTAGAATAATGAATGTGTGTAGTTTTTGGAATGAGTGTTTATCTGGACTGGAACTGAACAGGGAATGCAAGTAAACCTTAATGTTTTTGATGAAAGATATTCAAGGAGTTAGCGTGCATTGTAGAAGAACAGAGTTTTGTTTTTTTATTGTCCAAGGTGGTGCAAAGTGACAGATCCCGGCGAGTGAAGGGAGTAGTTTTATCCACCACCAGGTGTCATGGAGGAGCCAGAGGATGGCCAATGGTGGCCTTTGTCTAAAAAGGTTGGCTCTCGACGGAGGCAGTCGCAAGTCCTTCCCTCTCCCGTCCTCCCCCCCCCCCCTGCTGCCTGCAGCTCCTCAGCTAAGCACCTCGAACGCAAATTAAGATGGATTGGAGGTTTGGGCATTCGATTCTACGAACAAGATTTCTACAGAAGAAACGGCACAAGGGGAGCCTTTCCACCCTCACAGAGTGACGGAGGATACGCCATGGATTCCTGTGGGTGTGGATGGTGTGCGTCTCGCTCTCACACAGCACAGCTCTCT
The DNA here is from genome assembly GCA_038048925.1 of Garcialebias charrua. Lineage (NCBI taxonomy): Eukaryota > Metazoa > Chordata > Actinopteri > Cyprinodontiformes > Rivulidae > Garcialebias > Garcialebias charrua. Next base: position 24,301 of record JBBPBX010019134.1, read on the forward strand.
GTGCTGTGCTCTGTGGAGGTGAAGAATCTGGATTATATTGGATTACGATGGCAACGCTTTGCTTTTTGGCGTTTGTGGAGCACTGGTCTATCGCAAAAGAGGGAGACTTCAGCAGGACTTAATGCCTGGAGCACCCGACGTCTGGTCTGCGCGGTGACCTCGAGAAATCAGCTGTTTGCGAGCTTATCCAGAGGGTGAACAGATCACCCTCGGATTGGGACTCTGGACGCTGTACTGGTCAACATCTGAGGTCAGAGCTTGGATCAGTGGAAAAAGTCCCGAATTGGATCACTTGGAACAGAGTCGCCCTTACAGACTGAAGGCTACAGAAATTACAATGTGAGCCTGAAGTGAAAATATTTGTCAATTCTTATCTGACTCCCTTGGAAACAGCCTTGAAAAAGGCTGGATATCTAATTTCTCCTGAGATGTGCTTTACTGTGGAAAAACAGCTGCTCTCTTGTCTTGTCTGCTACCCCCCCCCCCGGAGAACTTTTCTATGAGCGTTATCGGAGGCCGGCTGGTCAGAGTGTCGCTATCTGGAATGTCTCATGGACAGAAACCTCCCTGCCTCAGTCTCAACATGCAACATGTAACTGTCTAAATGTAATGTGCTTATCGGTATAGTTTTTACTGTGTCATGCGGTGTCTTGGCAGACAAAATGTGATAATTTTTTTTAATACCAACGCTGTGACCCTCATGGTACTTTCCTTTTTTTCACACCTTTGACCTTAATCCCGAAACGGATGAGAGAGGCCGCGCTGAAGAACATGTCATGTGTTCTGAACAAGCAGCAGCTTTACACACTTACTCCATCTTCGGATGACTGTGCATACATAATCACGCTGTATTATGGTGTGATCACACCGAACAGCGTTTCAACGGCAGGAGCGTCCAGTTTACATGCAAAGTCAATGGGGGACGCGCTTCCAGCCGCGTCTTGGCGTCGGGCGTCACGTCACGTGCGTGTTGAGCATGCTGGAAAGCGTTTTTCCGTGCACGTGAACCCGCGTCAGCCTCCAAAGCACGCATTCACCATGCTGAAGATTTCGCGGTTCAAACGTTCAAACGCCGTTCAACTCTCCCTGATTGGTTGATCAGGGAGAGTCGGGGGGAGAAGAGAGGGGGTCAGGGGGAGAGGGGGAGAGTCCCTATGTGACGCGGAAACGATTGCGCAACTACGTGACGTATTGTTTGTGGGACACAGAAAAAACCCGCGGAGTCATGGACTATGGAAGAGAAACTCATTGTAGCTGTGTGTTCGCGACAAGTCCTTCACGACCAGTCAAGTCTGCTCCACAGAGACAGAAATAAAAAGCTCCTCGCCTGGCGGAGTGCAGTGAGGACTCAGTATACCGTAAGCTCCTCCCACACACCCAGCAGCAGTTTCGCGTTCAGGTCTGGACACCAAGTGCGTACACTTGCGTGCGTGACGAGCTTTTTGGAAGTTGAAACGCTGTTCGTGTGATCACACCATTAGTGACAACTGGTGCAATGTTAATAAAAGCTATTGAATCTTGAATCTTGAACCTTGAATAGATTAATCTTCGGCCACCCCACCCGCCAACCCAATCATTTGAAGAAATTCTCAATTTAAGCAATACGAAAACTAGAATGTGGGTTTTCTCAAATGACAGAGGTGGCCGGTTTACTTATCTATGGTGGCGACCATCTTGGATTTTGACGTGGCAACCTAATTTTTGAAAGGAAATGTTTTTACAACTAGCTGCAGCCTCACACCAAAATGGATGTCAGTACAACTTTATTTATCTAGTTCTCATGCTAACATACGTATATGGATGGATGGAGGATATTTCATATTCTCCCTTTTTGCACCAGGATCTGGAGCAATAACTAAATACACAGCATGTGTGGGCATATTGACATTACATCTCTTTATGGTAAAGAAATCTGAGACAGCTGAGGATGTGTCATTGACTTCTTGAAAGGTGGTCCATTTTGTAGAGGGATATTTTAACTACTGCACTTTGTGACTTCAACTTAAGGGCCAAGAAGTACCCCGTTAGTCATTTCCTTGTCATTTTATTTAAAGTACTGGCACAACTGTTGCCAGTAGCATCACTGCCATTAAGTTTTCATTTAAAAGACACAACCCTCATCTGTGTTACTGTTGATGTCTTTTTGGGGATAATTTACTGGCAGTAATGTTTCCAGCAAAGTACGGCAGCTTCTGTAAGCATGTTTTACAGTATTGCTTTTTACATTATTTGTGAGCTTTGTTCACAACTGTTTCACTATGAAAGTTGTACCAAAGTTCATACTCAATAATCCATGCAGACAATCCAACAATGTTCAGTCAGGTCATCTGGCCGGGCCCCGGCGGAGAGGGCCCCAGAGGCCATCTTAGTACTAGCAAACTATTTTTGCACTATGAAGTATGCTGTTTGTGGGAATCAGTTTTGTTTGGTGGCTTCCCGGATTGAAGAAGTCCTTTGGATGAAGGACGAAACGTCTCAGCTTAAAAAAAAAGAAACCGTCCAGGTGACCTGACTGAACATTGTTGTATGATAGTTGTACTTTCTACATGAATTCAGGAGTTTGGTTTATTCAGTCACAACAGTTTTTAGGTAAAAAAAAACAACATTTAATGTTGCTGCAATATTTTCCACAACGTTAGAAATAGGGGTAAATAAAGGATTAATTCTAGAGAATTTTATATAAGCATACATTTGAACTGAAAAACACCATTCAAAGGTTTTCATAATAAACGGCAGTGTCATGGCTTTGTGGGATTGTGTGTTTTTTTTATTTTAGTAAAGTCTATTTTTCTTTTTTCCTCTCTCTTGAGTGTTTCAGCATGCTGTCTGTTTCTGTGTCAGAGAGTTTGTTCTTTCTTTACTGCCCGAGTGTTTTCAGATTCCTGCTATCTCTTTTATTGTTTGTGTTTCCCCATGATCTTTTTCTTTTAAAAAGGCTGATTGTCTCATACAAATCTTTTTTTATAAAACCTAATTGAAGTTATTATACACTCTTTATTAGTATAAGGAAAAAAACATTTAAGACAGTTTAATTATAAAAATGACATAACTGTGTGGTGACTGGTCCAGAAAATACGATAAGATAAGACAGAAACTTACTGATCCTGCAGGAAATTGTTGAATGTAACTGCACAGGGATTTGTTGAACCAATCAAGACTTTAGGGATACGCGATATTAGGCCTATTCAGGGATACTGGAGAGGCGAGTCCGATCACTGGTCGAACCTCAGATCCAGGAGGAACAATGTGGGTTCCGTCCTGGCCATGGAACACTGGATCAGCTCTTTACCCTCACTAGGGTCCCTGAGGGATCATGGGAATTTGCCCATCCAGTCTACATGTGTTTTGTGGACTTGGAGAAGGCATTTGACTGTGCTCCTTGGGGTACACTGTGGGGGGTGGTCCGTCAGTATGGCATTGGAGGCCCGTTGTTACGGGCTGTTCAATCCCTATACAAGCGGTGCTAGAGTTTGGTTCGCATTGCCGGTAGTACGTCAGACCTCATACGGGTGGGAGTTGGACTCCACCAGGGCTGCCCGTTGTCACCAATTCTCTTCATAACTTTTATGGACAGAATGTCTCTATGCAGCCAGCTGGCAGAGGGTTTCTGGTTCCCTTTCAGTCGGTCTCTCGATGCAACATACTTGCTATGGGAATTGCGCACCCGCGCAATTCCCTGAAGGAATATACTCATGCCTTTACGGCTAGGGGCGTCACCGCCGCGCCAGAGGCCCCGCCCTCTGGGTACTTAAGCTGCTTGTGCCCCTCCATCTTTCTCTTTTTTGCCCTTCACCTCGCTTAACACCTGAACTTCGTGGGACTTCTCTGTTGTCGCATCGCTCGACTGAGGTGAGCTTGCTCCCTACACTGAGCCTACAGAGAAATTTTTCTGCGTGTTGCTGGGCTGGCGAAAGCTGGTCCAGCGTTTTTCTACTCACCTTCGAAGTTTTCTTCTTTCCGCAGCTTTTCGCTCGACGGCGCTAACTGCATCACAACCTCCTGCTACCATTAGCAGGCTAACCAACAAAAGCAAGACGATGAAGAAGACGGCTTCAAACAAAAGAAAACTAGGAACAACTTCGACGCTTCTCGCCGGACATGGCTCCCGAGAAGGGAAAACGGAGGACAAGGAGGAGGGAAACCAAGAAGACGAGTCCTCGCTCACGCCCATGCCCCAGTGGCTGCGGCGACTTCCTCTCGGCGACGTCACCCACGAGGCCTGTCCTGTCTGCCTTGGGATTCTGCACGCAGCGCTGGAATTCCCGACTCCTGCTCTTACTGCCGTCGAATGTCGGCAGAAGTGAGGAAACGACGGGCTGACGCGTTGGATGAATTCCATGGCTAGAAACGCGGCAGGGAAGGTCACACGTCGCACTAAAGTGCTCACTCCTGAACCGGAGCCCGACAACGTGGATCTGGAATGCAACGGCCGAGTCGGAGAGGACAACATGTTGGACTCCTCAGTTGCCGCCGAGGACTCGACGCCTGAAGTGTCAGACCAAGACGCCGAATATGGTCACAAAGGAAAACTGTTGATTCCTCCCAGAACCTGGCGCAAATATTACCGGAACCGGACTTGTCGGTACCTGCCCTGTTCGACCTGTGCCACAGGGCGGCAGATGCCCTGCAGGTCACGTGGCCAGACCCCACGCCTCGCCAACAGGCTACAAGGCTAGCGAGAAGCTACTTCTATGCGAAACAACCGACAACGTCGCAGAAAATGCCCATTTTTCCAGACTTCCTAACGGAGCTCAAACGCTCCTGGGTGGAACCCGGAGCTTCCATCTTGCTGCCATTATCCCGACTCCTTGACGTCGCAGGAATGGAGACAGCAGGCCTCGCCAACGCACCACTGATAGAGGAGACTCTGGCGGCTCACTTGGCCCCCACAGCCACAGGGCAGAAACCAACGCTACCCAGCAGGGCCTGCCGAGCTTCGGAGAAACAACTCGAGAAGTGCTACAAGGCTCAGGGCCTCGCGGCTCGCGCAATGAATGCATCGACCATGGTACAGGCATACCTGGCAGAAAAACTCCAACATATCCAGGTAACAAAAGACGAGCAGGCCGCAACGGAAGCCATGGAGAAGGCCCGCCGTGCCTCTGACCTTGTGCTCCGCATGATAGGGACAATAGCCATTTCCCAAAGCAAGGCGATGGCAGAAATAGTTGTCACCCAACGCCATCTTTGGCTAACTTTGTCGGACCTCCCAGAAAACCAGAGGTCCACTTTCCTCCAGCACCCCATTGAGTCGACGGGACTCTTCGGGGGAGCATTGGAACGCATCCAAACCAGGCTGAAACAAAGACGCAAACAGGCGGAAGCCCTCCGCGAGGGGTTGCAGAGGAAAAGCTTTGCACCCCCAAAGGAAGACACGCGTGGCCCACCACGGAAAAGACCCGCTGGTGGCGGTGAAACCTTCCAGTACCGGCCAAGGACCTCTTCAGTGACCCAATGTGGAAAACAGACTCAAACTTAATGAAACAGGATGATCTGACAATTTTACAGGTTTGCCCGCCCACGTGGTACGGGAACCTGACCTCTTGAGCCTAGTCTTCCCTTGTAAAAAACTAGGAGGAGTGAGTGGTGTGTGTGCGCGTACCAAACATGACTCGAATGTTGCATGTGTAAACAAAACAAACACTGTTTCAGACATGTACAAAAATAAAAGTACCAAAGCACAGACTGCCCTGGCTCTTGACTCGAGTCCCATTTTTATAAATAAACCATATGGTCAAACTATGAACCACAGCAAGATACACAAGCTCTGCCAAGGATGGTCAGATCTCGCAATATCTTCTGTCAGGCCGACCAACCTGCTCAGAAGAGTGCAAGAGGGGTCAAAGGTCACCCATCTGGTGCTAAAACACGACGAGCAGCAATTCAACATGCCCTCCAGACTCAGCGCGCATGCGCAGGCCTGGAAGGCATGCTTACCAAATGAGTGGGTCATGACAAACGATACGTCATGGACTCAAGTTGCAGTTCTCAATAAAACCGTCCCGCTTCACAGGGGTGCTGATATCTAGAATTAACCCTAAACGTGCACACGTACTAAGGGAGGAAATCTCAACAATGCTGCAAAAGGGAGTGATTAGCCTGGTCTCAGGACGCAAGCTACGCTCTGGTCACTACAGTAAATACTTCCTGGTGCCCAAAAAGGATCAGTCCCTGAGACCGATTCTGGATCTCAGGACTCTCAACAAGAGGATTAAAACATTTAAGTTCAAGATGCTTACACTGCGGCAAGTCCTCCAGTCTGTGAGACCTGGAGACTACACGTGTACATTGGATTTAAAAGATGCCTATTTTCATATAGGCGTATGGAGGAAACACAGGAAGTTTCTCCGCTTTGCCTTCGAGGGTAACGCTTATGAATTCAAAGCTTTACCCTTTGGTTTAAAGACTGCTCCGCGTACATTTACTAAATGTCTGGATGCAACCCTGACCCCTCTTAGGAATCAAGGACTCAGGGTCATGAATTACCTTGATGACCTGCTGATTCTGGCTGAAAGCAGAAAGCAGGCCCAGTCACACTCCTATAGGGTGATTTTTCACCTGGAGTCTCTTGGTTTTGTCATAAACCTACAAAAAAGCGATTTGACTCCATCGCGGGTTACCGTATTTTTGGGAGTACAGATCGACACCGTCCAGTACAGAGTATGGCTCTCAACGGAACGAGTTTCCTCCATTCGCCGTTGCCGGGAGAGATTTAAACTGGACCAACGGGTCCCTGTGAAAACCTGCCAACGCCTCTTATGCCGGTTACCCACTGCACAACTCGAAACGCGCCTGCCGTCCCCTTTTGGCCGCTGGTCACGGTCCCACTGAACCACTGAACACCGTCTGATGACGTACACTAGGGGGTAGCAGAGGGAGGGGTCTCTGGCTTGTTTTCCGGGTTCAGTTGTTGTTTTAACTGCACCTCCGACGGTCTTCGATGAGATTAAAACTTTTTTTTATGTTTGGGGTGATCTACACTGGAGAGGACAGCAGCCTGTCAGCAGCAACTGTAAAAATGCCACGTTTCTTACCGGAGTTTGGTTCCAATTCCTGGAGGCTCGATCCGGTGAGTTTAAAAAGTCCGAAAAAAGTCCCGTTGTGGTTGTGTAATCAGATAGCGAGGCTCTCCCGACTGTTTGCCGGATGCGTCGAGCCGCCAGAGATCAACATTTGGGACGTCGGCGGCTCGACGGCGACGCGCGCGTGCGTGTGCAGGCTGCCCCCGCGCCGCTTCGATCACTTGAATCGCGCCGCTTCCTTGTTCGCCGTGACTCGACGCGTCTCCTCCATAGACTTTGAATGTAAACCGGTGTTATCCGGCCGCTTCGGCCGCTCGACAAAGGGGGCAGTGGGTAACAGGCATTAGGCCTCTTGGCGGTAGCCATTCCCTATGTGCCACACTCATTACTGAAAATGCAGTTATGGCTAAACCAACGAATACAGCCCAACTTATCTAATCAGGCAGAGAAGGTTAGGATAGATCCAGAGTGCCTGGAGGCCTTGTAACCCTGGAGAGATTTGTCCATTTTCACGGAAGGAGTCTCATTGGGAAGGGTGTCATCTCGTGTGGTCATCACGACGGACGCCTCAAAAAACAGGATGGGGGAGCAATCTGTAGAAATCAGAATGCCCATAGCCTTTGGAATGAACAGGAAGCAAGATTACATATCAACTTCCTGGAGTTGTTGGCCGTATTTCTGTCATTAAAATACTTCTTCAACAAAGGTCTGATTGCTGGACAACACATCCTGGTGAAATCAGATAACAGGACCACAGTGTCCTTCATCAACAGAGAGGGAGGGACAAGGTCCCAGGCCCTCCTAGGACTGGCACAGAGGATGCTCACATGGTGTGCTCCAAGAATCTTGTCACTTAGGGCGACTCATGTCCCTGGTGAACTAAATTATGGAGCGGACGCCCTCTCAAGAGGACCTCTTTTGGCGTCAGAATGGAGCCTGAACCCACGGATTGTGGAACAGGTCTGGTCACGATTTGGGAGAGCCTCTGTGGACCTGTTCGCTTGCAGGGCTAGCTCACACTGTGACCTCTACTTCTCCTTGAGGGAAGCAGACGCTCCATTGGGTATGGATGCTCTGGCACATGATTGGCCTGCAAGGGTGCTCTACTATGCCTTTCTACCTGTCCCTCTAATCGGGGCGACATTGGAACAGGTATGTCAGGGAGCTCTCTCCTTGATCCTCATAGCCCCCAGGTGGCCACAGAAAACGTGGTTCCCGGAGCTGATTTCAATGCTATCTGGGATACCATGGCAACTGCCTTCCCATAGGGACCTACTGACTCAGGCGCATGGGCAGCTTCTACACCCACATCCAGAGTTGTGGCAACTTTCAGCCTGGCCTCTGAAGGGATCTGGCTGAGAGCCTAAGGCTTTAGTTGCTTTGTCCCAAAAAACAGACAAAGAACAAAGTTAACAAGGACCTGAGAGGTTACCCTGTGCTTGGCTTGGGTTTTCTACCTCTACATCTGTCACCCAATTTCTTGTGACGTGGTGGGTCCATTTTTTCCTCCTGTTTCTCAGGATGTTCCATTGGGAAAAGGGGATGATAAGTATTCACACTGATGGAGCATGCTTAAGCTGTCTCTAGTTGGTGTATACATATACATGCCTAGTGGAAACACCACGTTGGTGTTTCTTGCATTTGGCATTTTTTCCTCTTAGCATGTGCTTTCTGCATTCCCTGCAGAAGGTATCTGGGATATGCCTGTCTTTTAGGACGGATGTTCTCACTTGTAATTTGCTGAGCATTTCAAGGGCGTGAATGGATTACATTCCCATAGCAAGTATGTTGCACAGAGAGACCGACTGAAAGGGAACTGAAAGTTATGCACCATAACTCATGTTCCCTGAAGGAAGGGAACGAGGTGCAACATATCTGGCCCTTTCAATGCTGAAAGCTCGGTGAAGTGCAATTTTGGAGAAAGATGGAGGGGCGCAAGCCGCTTAAGTACCCAGAGGGCGGGGCCTCTGGCGCGGCGGTGACGCCCCTAGCCGTAAAGGCGTGAGTATATTCCTTCAGGTAATCACGCGGGGGTGCAATTCCCATAGCAAGTATGTTGCACCTCGTTCCCTTCCTTCAGGGAACATGAGTTATGGTGCATAACTTTCAGTTCGGTGGCTTCAGAATTCCATCTCTGCTCTTTGCAGATGATGTGGTCCTGTTGGCGTCATCGTGCTGTGATTTCCAGCTCTCACTGGAGCAGTTCGCAGCCGAGAGTGAAGCGGCTGCAATGAGAATCAGCACCTCCAAATCTGAGACCATGGTCCTCAACCGGAAAAGGGTGGATTGCTCTCTTCAGGTCGAGGGTGAGGTTCTGCCTCAAGTGGAGGAGTTAAAGTATCTCAGGGTTTTGTTCACTAGTGAGGGACGAATGGAACGTGAGATTGACAGATGGATTGGTGCAGCATCTGCAGTATTGCGGACTCTGTACCGGTCCGTTTTTGTGAAGAGAGAGCTGAGCTGTAAGGCAAAGCTCTCTGTTTACCGGTCAGTCTACGTTCCAACCCTCACCTATGGTCATGACCTCTGGGTATAGACTGAAAGAATGAGATTGCGGATACAAGCAGTTGAAATGAGTTTTCTCCGCAGGGTAACTGGATTCTCAATTAGAGATAAGGTGAGAAGTTCAAGAAAGTTCATGCTCAATAATCCAGGTACCAAATCCAATAATTCTCAGTCGGGCCATCTGGACAGTTTCTATTTTATAGAAACATTTCATCCTCCACCCGGAGGGTCTCATCAGTCAGAGGAGTTCCAGCAAACTGTTTCCCCACCAAGCAGTAAACACCTTAAGTGGGTGAGAAGTTTAGTTATCCGGGAGAGACTTGGAATAGAACTGCTACTCCTCCATCTCGTAAGGAGCCAGTTAAGGTGGTTCGGGCCGCTGGTAAGGATGCCCCCTGGGTGCCTCCCTAAAGAGATGCTTTGGGCATGTCCAACTGGGAGGAGACCCCGGGGAAGACCCAGGGCACACTTGAGAGACTATGTTTCTTGGTTGGCCTGGGAATGCCTTGGAATCCTCCCAGAAGAGCAGGAAGAGGTGGCTGTGGAAAGAGATGTCTGGGCCTCCCTGCTCAAGCTGCTGCCCCTATGACCTGACTTCAGAATAAGTGGAAGATAATGGATGGAGTTTTGGCCAATATCCGATAGACAATATGTTAACTAATTGGCCAATAACCGATACCAGTACCAATATATTTTTCCCTAGACCTACTTACAGAGACTACATAGCTTCAACATTATTCTGCATAGTCTTTGTCAGTTTGGCCTGTTACCAAATGCAGATGCCAAAAAGGGGGCTGAAAATGATGTAACACTTCAACTTGGATTATGTTTAATGTCAAATTTATTCAGGACATAGGTAGGCACACGTGATGTCATAACGTTGTGCTGGCGCTGCATGCACACTTGTCACTGGGTTGTCATAACAAAACAGTGCCTACACATACATATATGTATAAACAGCACCTTTTATATGGGTAAGTAGTTATTATGATGGAATGGTCGCTGATGATTATATCAGCAATCATTTAATACACTATCGCTATATTGGCCGATACCATGATAATATTGTGCATCCCTACTAGACTTAGAAACTGAATTACCAAAAACTTTTAAATATCTGTAACTCATAGATCACAAACAACCGCTATTACCATTATCCTCTGAAATCCCACAGAAAACACAGAAACAGAGTGACAGTGAGGTTTAATGGTATCCAGCCAGTGTTTGATGGTGAAATTATGACATGAATCAAAGGCCCTTACATTGCTTCAATGTTACTATCCACAGTAGAAATACAAGATAACGGTACTTGACATCTGATTTAGTCAAAGTATTAAGAAAGGAACCGACTGCCTTTCCCAAACATTTAAAGTCCTTTTCTTGTTGTCTGTGCAGATGTTGTATTAGCAGCACATTCTACATTGAAAGGCCAATAATCCAAAGCCTGCAATGACACGTCTGTATTCTGTTGGTGATATTGTTGGACTTTGATAATCTCTTCATTTAGGGAGTAAATGAAGTGAAATGAAACTGCTCCTCCAAGAACTCAAAGGCAGAGTATTAGCAGCGGCACTGGGAAATTAGATGGAGAATTTCATTTATTCATTGATTTCCTCTGCAAACAGATGAGATCGTCCAACCTATTAATTCAGCTGGGAAGGACGTGTGACACGATCCTTACCTCCCAGCACCTACAGCTGCTTCTGAAATACACAGCTCTGAAATGACAGATCAACCTGATTTGTGATATCAGCAATCATTTAATACACTTCTACTCAAAGTCAGTGTGTTTCTGCTTCTTGACAACATAATTACTAATTAGTGATACAATCTACTTTTAATTATGACTGCAATAAATGTAATGGAAAAGAACAAAGATTTAATATGTTATAATGGGGGGTGGTCCTATTTATTTTCTATATTGAACTCCATGGGTTCACAGGATGTCAAACTATCTCATTAGAATTCAGTAAAACTAGTAAGCAGCAACTTCACTGGCAGATAAACCAAATTCTGTAATATCTGTATTTCAATGGAGACCAAAACCTGCTGCAGGAAACATGCATGTTAGACTGATTAACTCTAAAGTGTCCCTAGGTGTGAGTGAGAGACTGAACGGTTGTCTCGTTTGTCTCTGTGTGTCTCTGTGATGGACTGGAGACTTGTTCAGTGACTGCTGGGTATGGGCACCAGTGACCCCCATGACGAAGCCGATAAAAATAATGAATGGATGGAAGGATATTTTATATTATTATTATTATTATTATTATTAACTTATTTATTTTACAGAAAATGGCTAGATGAGAACCTAAGTTGCAGAACTGAATCCCTGAACAACTAAAATGTTCTGCTGAAATACTTCTGAATGCTTTCTGCTACTTTAGCCATTCATATATAAAAACATTTAGCTCATTTAGGTGTTGGGTGTTACAAATTGTGGTTTTTGTAACAGACAACTTTGAATAAAATGTTCAACTTCATAGCTTCTATTGACTCCCTATAGAAATACATTGAAATATTTCAGTTATTTCAAAAATGTTCTCATGTTAATTTGCTTTGGCATATTTGAAACAATTTGGAATGTAAATATTTTTTGTTTTCCTACGTTCTTTTACGTTTTTGTGTCCATTTTGTTACTTTTGGTTTGCTTTTTAATGAGTTTACCTTTCAGCCAGTGTTTTGATACTTTTAGCCTTTTGTTAAATTTTGTCGCTGTTAAATTTTTTAAATTGTACTCTATCAATTCCCAATGGGACAATTTATTTTCTGCATTTTTCTCATTGTACATTTGAGCACATGTGAAGAAGACAGCTGCCATTTAAGGTGCCTGGGGAGCAGCTGGGGGTGTTTAGAGCCT